>LPNX011180081.1:5305-29828 GCA_001517045.1 Pseudotsuga menziesii | reverse complement strand
ATATATATATATTCAGTGTGCGTTGTAGAGGAATGAACCATCTAAGTATTTGTTAATATACAAATTGCACATATATTGTTGAATGCATAAGTTTTATTTACAAATATTAGCCTGTCATTAGAATGCAACTTGTGAGAGAGCTAACAAATGCTATGTGTTCTATTTTCGATACAATGCTTAAATTATGGAATATGGTGAAGGAGCGGGTATGTTATGGGTGTGTTTGGAATTCACATTATTAGACATTTAACTTGGAATTAGTATTGGTAGACAATCAAAGGATACGCACAACCGTTAAAAGCATGTTTTGTTGTTAAATTTGTAATGTGCATATACCAAGTTTTCTTCTATTGTTGCAAACTTTTTCTTAAGTATTTGTCTATTAATCACTTGATGTAGAATGTTTAATAATTTTGAAATATAATTCTTTTACTGATTATACAAAGACAACTACGAACTATTTTTAGGATACTTTGTTAGTATTATTGTGTTGTAGATTATGAGTCCATTCATTGTAATATTCCTTTACAATTGGTTAATTTATAATAGTAATGTGATGCAAAAAGAATGTTGTATGCTTGTAGGAATGATGCAATGTATAATGCAAAATCAATGATGCATGTTCATGGAATGTGGATGCTTGCACAAATGAACTAATATGTTTTGTAATGAGATAAAATTGATTGTTACATGAATAAGGATTTGGAATCATGTCAGAAAGATTTACAATATCTTGGAAAATTTCAGTAAATGATTGATTAACTATTCTTTTCAAATATAAATGATGAACTTGAGATAAATACCATGTAATAATGTTAAGGACCATTCTCTAAAGTTTTCATGATGAAGGCAATTAATATTCCTATTAATCTGTGTATTAGTTATAACTAGTTAGCATATGTTGTTAAAAAATTTGTATTTTTCCAAGTGGCTTTACATTTGTGAATAGTCAAGTTTTAAAGTTGGTGATCATATTTGAATGGTTAATACTAAAATGAGACTAATGCTATAGCTGCATTAATATGAATTATAGTCATTAATCTTTGGGGGTTGAATTTTGATGGGAATATGTTGGATTTCTTCCCTCTCTCTGACCCTGCACCCAGGTTCAGTCCCTTCTGCTTAGCACAACAAAGCCCAAGATATCGGTCCAATGGAATGGAGCTAAGCCGGCAACACCTACGACACAGATGACGTCTCACGCAAGATATCTCAGTTTTTATGGGTAACTGCCAAAACCACGTTTCAGCAGTTTGTGTGGGAGGGTGTTTTAGTACCTTGGCTTTGCACCAAGGCTTCCAACAAAGACCGGGAAGGTGGGTTACTTTGTATGCACAGTACTTCAACACCAAGTTGTTATCGAACCCTTCTTTATGTGACTTAAGTAAAAAAATAGTGAACATACAACACATTCGTATTCATTAACATAATGCGGCAGTCATACATTTATCCATTCATAACACAATAATGAACCAATCATTCAACACAACATTCACACAACTATCTAAGCTACTTCAATAGTCACACATATACATAGCAAATAACATGGAAACCCATCCGGGAAAAAACCACAAGGCTCTCTTCATCTCGCATGAGGAAATAGATGCACCTTTTGTCTGCACACAATGCTGCAAACTCTGTTCAAGGTCTTCTCTTCTATCTTTAAATACTTTTCATCCCTCTCATGCTCTCTGATCTTCTCTATTTATCTTCCTATTCTACTCCTACTAGTGATCCACACACATCCTGGATCGACTCAACCTTCTCTACTTGTCTGAGCACTCAGCTGCAGAACCTCTACTCTGACGCACTCAATGATACAAATTCATTAACCAAAAACGCCTATCTCAAGTCTAGCTCGAGAATCTTTCCAAGATTCTAGAGATTACTCAGATGCTACAACAGCTAATCAGCTAATCGGTTAACCCATCTACATATTGGGTTCCTTCTTTTATATCCCTTATTACAGACTCGATACAGACTCATTACAAACTCCTTTTCAGTCCATATCTCAGTCGACTTACTATATCCAACCAACAGGTTGTCTTTTCTATTCTAGTAATACCTAACGAGAGCCACTATTGACCTAACTTACAAAGATTCATTCACGCATGTGGCTTCCATCGACTCCATTCGAGCTCGTACCCATGATCGTTAAGGACTGTTGCTTTCTCAGCGTTATGCCTTTGTCATTTTTCGATCGTTACACTATTTGCATGCCTGCTTCTGCAGATATTCTATCATGCCATCTCGTATCTTGTTATGTACTTCTCTCACGGATTACTCATCTGGCGCACCTTCCTTGTCCCATGCCTTCTCTTTGTCTTCTTCTTCTCTTTCCTTCTTATGTCGCATCATCCTTCCCTTTCCCTTGATGTTGCTTCCTCTGTCGTAGCTCCTTCCTCTTCCCCTTTATGTTCTTCTCCATACTTAGGCATAATTCTACATGAATTATGCCCTACTATCTTGAGGCCCAACATGCCCCCAACACTCACCTGTGGCTCGTCCCCAACCACATGAACTAGTGCTCCATAAACTAACTTGCGTTGATTTTGTTTTGAAAATCCTCCACAATTTTCACCAACTTCTCGGTCTCTGCGCACACTTCTTCTTTTGTTTTCAGCATGTGATCCACCAGGTCAGAACTGACATGTTCTGGCATGACTCTTTCTACAAATGCCGCTACTTCATGCACCTTCTAGTGTATAGGTTGAATTATGTTCCTTCTGTGTCTGACTGTATGTTCCTTCTGTTATTGTTGCTTGTTGTAGTCTTTTTAGTTCTTGTAATACTGTCATTTTTCCTACTTCTTGAATGTTTTTACCACTCAGTGGAGTAGGACACAGGGGATGGGGGACTTATCGATAACACTGATGTTCCTTGTCATCATTTCTAGCTTCAACTTCTAACTCATCCCAAGTTTTTCCTTCCTCCCTTTAGAATCTTCCTCGACGTTATCCCTGAATGGGTTTGCAACATCCAGGGAAGCCTCAAAGCTTGCGGCAATCACTCAATCCGACATTCGATCAGTGTTTCTCTTTGCTATAGTAATGGTGCGATCTATCATCCTCAATATGTAGCACCTCCCTCCATCAAGGTGTGACATTTCAACACGTTTTTGGAATTGTCATCACCTCTCATATATTCAGTAGTTTACAATGATGATGGTGATGACGTTGGCCTTTTTTTCTTCTTCTTTCAGTACAAACATCTGTTCAGACCGATAGTTCCTAGAAATGGATACTATGCACTATGTCACTTAATTCCACAGTCTTGTCTAGAGGATTTGGCGAGATTTCCTCTGGTCTTTGAATTCTTTCCACTGCTACTATAGTCATTCTCAGCTCCTTCAAGACACCATTTCTCTTACCGGTATTAGAAGGTCTTCTTATTGGCATCTTTCTCAAGATGGTTAGAGACACTTGTGCATGGAGACATGAAATAGGCTTAATCTCCAAGCAGTTCCCGACCTCTTTTGGAACATATCCATCAACATTTCCCGTACTCAAAATAGTCATTACAGTTTTCTCGACAAGGCCCCCAGGGCCAATAGCACTGTAACACTTATGAGTCATACTTATCCATAATTTTTAGGTCACTCTACATCCTGGTTGTAGCATTATAAGGACGCGATCTGGTAATTGGCCACCAACAGCGGGTTTGTTCCAACAATCATTCTGTCAAATCCTCACCTGCGCCATCCTCAAGTAGCATAATGACAACACGAACCATCATGTGGGTTCCTGGTCCGACTTCTTATGTGGAGGTGCCAACTACGTCACCCCTTTTCTTTGTAATGTCATGATACTAATGGCGAAAGTGACCCTCAACTTCCCTTGATGTCTACTCGAATTTCCTTGTTTTATGTGGATTTAATATTGGTCACCTCAAAAATCCTTTCTCATAAATGTGCCAACGCGCCATTTTTTTTAGGCCCACACTTCCCTCATCACGTCTTGTGCAAAAGTCACTATATTTGCTTCTCCTAGTCGTTCTTGTTATCCATTTTTTTGTGTGACCTAGTCGCAGTTATCAAAATAAGGCTTCAACCGGCTCCCATTGATGAGCCCATGACTTCCATGCCATCTATTTTTTCCAATTTCACTGCTCCTCCATCAGTGATTTCCTTAACCACATAAGGACCTAACGAATGTGTCTTCAGCTTGTGTGGGTGCTTAAAAAATTTGTTGTCATACATAAGAACAAGGCTGCCGAATGAAAATTGCTTGTTCTTAATGTGTCTATTGTGCCATACCTTCTGCCTTTTTTTTCTACATTTTGATGAAATCCTGCAACAAAGCATCCTTCTTCCAAATGGATTAATTGAAGTAATATTTCTTCGACATCATCAACATATTTACAGCTTCCTGTCCATATACTAACTTGAACGGTGTTTGGCCTATTAACTTCTTACATGTTGTGCGATATGCCCATAGTACTGTGGAAATTTTCTGGTCCCAATTATCCCTTCTTGTATTGCAGACTTTGGTTAGCGCATTTTCCATAATCGTGTTAAACGATTCGACCGCTCCATTTACCTGCAGGTGATATAGAGTTGTTCTTCTATGCTGTATCTAAAATTCATCAATTAGTTCTTCAATAAATTGATTAACAAAATGTGTACCTTGATCGCTAATCAATATCTTTGGGCACCCGAACCTTGTTACAACATTTTCAAATAAAAACTGTGTTGTTGTTGCAACAGTACAATTCTTGATGGGTGCAGCTTCTGCCCATCGAGTTAGGTAATCCGTTGCAGTGAATATATACCTAGCTCTTATGTGCTTCCCTGCTAGACTAATAGCTCCCATAAATTCAATAGCCCATTTATCAAATTTCTGTAAGGTGAGTTGTTGTACTAGTGTCATTTCATCTCTTCTAGATGGATTTCATGTTCTTTAGCAGACATCACAACTACGACAGTAATCTCAATCGTCTGCATGCATCGTACTCCACCATAACCCTAACTGTAATATCTTGTGCACGGTCTCCTTTCCTGCATAGTTTCCTCCTGTGATACCATCATGTGCTTCACTTAAAATAATAGGGTGCTCATGTTAAAAAACACAATGTCGAAGTATCTCATCCGAGCCCAGTTTAAACAAGTGGCCAGCAATCAGTTGGAAATCTGCAGCTCGTGTTACTAATTGTTTCTTCTGTGTTTTTGCGAACTTGGCCGGTGCAAAACCCGTAATTAGGAACTGTATGATATCTTCATATTGATTATCAAAGCAGTTATCACAAACAATTGTGAATCAAGGAGATTATCTTCGAGACTAACAGGTTCTTATCCGCTCTCTATTCTTGATAGCTGATCTGATCCCAAGTTTAATCGGCTCTGTTTAACAATTATCTCAAAGTCAAATTCTTGGAAGAGGAGAAGCCACCGGTAGATCCCCCCCCCCCCCAACACTAGATTATTGTCCAAATATTTCAATGCAGAATGGTCAGTGTACATTTTAAAATGTCCCCCCAGCAAGTAATGTCTGAATTTTTGCAATGCATAAACCATTGCAAGTCCTTCTCTCTCTAATGTAGTGTATTTCTTTTCTGCAATTGATAACATTTTGCTAGAAAAATCAATGGTTTGATCAATCTCTCCTTATCCTGGTTCCGTTAGTACCACCCCAAGCTCAACAGAGGATGCGTCGATATGAACATGGAATTCTTTTTTCCAATATGGAAATATGAGTATGGGTGCAACAACCATTTTTCTTTTCAGCTTATCCATACTCTCCTGCCATTTGTCTGTCCACTAAAACTTAGTGTCTTTTTTCAACAATTTCTCCATCGGGGTAGTCACTTGTGCATATCCTTTGATTAACTTTCTGTAATATCCCATGTGGCCCAGTGTTTCTCTTAACTATTTCACTATGGTAGGTGGTGGTAAGTCCAGGATGACAGCGCTTTTAGCTGGGTCAACCAAAATCCCATCATGATAGACCACGTGGATTAATAGAGCCCCAAAAGGCGCACAACATCATTCTAATACTTTCTATGTGATCTCTTATAAGACCAAATACTATCCAGTCATCAAAGTAGACTTCAAGAAATTTATGTATAAACTCTTTAAACACAACAATGACAATTCTAGAAAAGATTACAGGCACATTCTTGAGTCCAAAGGGCATTACCATGTACTGGTAGCATCCCCACTCCATTGCAAAGGTAGTCTTGTAGCGATCTTCTTTTGCAATTCTAACCTGATGGTAGCCCAAGAATCCATTTGTAAATGAATACATGAGTCTTGTCCTCCAACATTCTCCAATACTTCATCTGTAAATGGAGTTGGAAATGGATCAAGTAAGCAAGCAACATTTAATTTCCTAATATCAACACAAATCCTTACTTCTCTTGAGATTTTCTTGTCTTGTACTACGATCAGGATAATCCATTCTAATTCTTCAACTGGTTTTGTTAGTGCTAGATATTGTTCCTAGACTACCACAAGAACAAGCTAACACAATCTCAAAAATAAAACAAAATGAAATTGGTTTTTATATGGTTTTGGTTTAAAACTTTATCAACAAGGAGGTGAAAACCTAAACAAGCTAACAAAGAACTAAATCATGTAAAAATAAAGGACTGAGATGAATAATATATGAAATGTAAACCATCAATAGTATAAGCATGATACTGAATTTCACCCACAACCTACAAGCATTTCATGAATAAAAACATCAAACAGGAAATGAAGTTGTACATTGAGTGACTCAACAAATCAGAAATGAAACCACAGCTTAAAAGCCTCTCCTTGAATCAAAATTCGAACCCTACCTCTATCTCCTTTCCTAATTTTATCCTTCTTTCATCAAAAATAGTTACATAACTGACTAAACTAACTTTTAGGTCAGGATTCAAAACAGTTACAAAGATCATTGTCTTTTCAAAAATAAACTATTAACTATTACAAAAATAAACTAACACCTGTCACTAGTAGTCTTCATAGGTTTTTGGCTACCTCAACTAACAATGCAATCCCTTCTGAGGCATGTGACTGTGTTTTAGTTCTCTGCTGCTCTGCTTCCAAATCTTCAATCTTCTTTGACAGTCTCTCGTTCTGCTGGGTCAAATTTTGAATTTTTTGGTTCAATTCCTCAAACTAGCTTTGAGTCTGTCTCTTTCTCTTTAAAGATTCCTTTGAAATATCAATTAATTCCTGGTAGTGTGTGTTTATGTCATCAATATCCTCCCTTATTCTCCTATTAGCCATAACCAATCCCTCATTGGTCTCACTTAGATAATCAATTTGGTATTTACATTGCTTCACGGTCTTTTTTAAGTTATCTGCTTTTGAATCTATGCTCATTCCTTCCTGCAATGTAGAAGCTTTGTCTGACAGCCATGGGATATTCATTTTCCTAAAAAATAGTTCATCATATTCCTTATTCTTGACTGCTTCCTCTTTAACAGGAACTTATGGAGACCTAACTCTTTCAGTGCTGAAATCTATTGATTGTTCTGCAACCTTATATTTGCCTGTAGATGACTCTAAAATCACTAAATGCTCTTTCTTAATATGAAATTGCTAAGAACTGAAGTTTTCTTCTTCTTCCATGTCTTCTTGAGATGAAGAATCTTCAATCACAGTAACTTTCTCATTCATTAATCTAGGATTTAGAATCTTTTTCATGTTCAGTCGCAGTTTGTTTTTGGCTCTTGTTTTTCGTCTCCACCTTGTTCCTATTTCTCCTAACATTACAAATGATTTGCCCAGAAACTTTACAGCTGAAATTTGTACAGAATCAACTTTCAATCCTGTTACAACAAACTTTTCTTTAAACTTTTCGTTTGGAATTTTCAGATTATCAGCTTTCAATTTAGCTGGAACTGGAACCTCTGTCATGCTTTCTTTACATCTGCAAAACTCTGATTTCGTTCTAATGAACTCCTCCTATCTTCCTGATCTGTAACAGTTGTTTGGTCCTCTTCTGCATTATCTGAAATCTGTTCTTGATTACCATGAAACACTTCTCTTACCTCTTCACATACAGGCTCTTCGAATTTTCGAGTTGAACATTCCTCCTAAACGTTGTCTTTTACCAGCTCGTTAATGACTTCTTTCTTTAACCTTTTTACCAGACTATACTGCTTGTTCATCTGCCTCTTTTTGGGTTGATCCTCTTTTTCATTGTGGAAGCCTCACCAAAACAAGAAATAATCCCAAGTTTTGCTCTTCTTCTGAAGGACAGTGCAAACAATCAGCTTTATTAGCCCATGATGAAAATAAGATTGTTGTGTATGATCACTATGTCCTTTTATCATGTTTGACATCTTTTGTAGGATTTTCAAAAAGAAAAAGCTTAAGTTCACCCTTGAATGTTGATTTAAATGCTGCAGGAATCTTATATGATATTTGAAGACCGTGGAAAATATTCCTTCACATGTGATGTAGCTTTGTAAAATTTTAATGGCCTCTCTCCACTCAAGCTTAAACTTGTCTAATTGTACACCTTTCCCCCAATCTAGGGTTTCAACTTCAGGAAAGAGGAAATCTTTTGGATTGAAGGTGAAGGGTATTTTCTTGAACCAGAACTCTCCCTCATCTGCTATGCATGTGGCTTCTTCTATCAATTCTCTGGTCAATTCAAATTTAAGGTTGTCAAATGAAACTGTGTCTTTATCAAACCCTGAGCAAACCCATATGACACTTCCAGGTTAAAGCCAACGATTCTCTGAAAGAAATCAAACCATCCAGCTCTTTGAAACATTTCTGCACAATCAGGAAAACTTTCTGCCCGGCTTGTATCAATGGGTTCAGCTTTGTTAGTTTTACCACTTTTCTTCATTTTATGCACTATAACCCTAGACTATGTATTTCTTTACACCAATTCAAAAATATTCAAAATGGTTCTCTACAACGATGAAATTAGCATCCAAGCAAATTCGTAACAAACCGATTTATGATTTTTAAAACATCCCTACAAAATCAACAACATGTCAATATAGACTATTATTCTTTCCATGATTTTTGTACCCGGTCATACACTTGTCATGATGATGAACTGAACTCCTGAATATGCGCTCTTATGTCTTCAAAGGTTTCCAAAGGCTTTCAATACTTTACCTTGCAACAACCACAATTTCTAACTGCTTCCTTGAATGATTTTACCAAATGAAAACCTGACAGGTATGACCACGATCTTTATAGCTTCCCTTACACCTATCATAATCATCACAGTTTTGAATATGTGCTATCATAAGTGTCCAAAAAAATTCCACCAATTTTAATTTCAAATAGCCATGATTCTCCTCAATAATCTTTGCCTCCTCTCATACACTTGTCATAATGATTATTGGGCTCTAAACACGTATCATTTTGTCCTCACATGTGTTAAACGTCTCCTATTGTCTTTAATTACAAAGCACCACCATTATTTGCCATAATTTCACAGGTTCAAGATTCTTGTAGCCCCTTTGTTCATTGACTTCTGACCCTACACTACAGGAATCTCCCTTTTGCATATTTTTTAACCAAGGCTTAAAAACGAAGGTTAGTCATAAGCTAAAACCTTGAAATAAACTTTATTATAACTTTTTGAGACCTTAAAGAGATATATATATATATATATATATATATATCTTAACTAATAAGCCTAAAGAACAAATCTTTAAACTAATAAAATGAAATAATCAAATCATTAAAACCATTAAATCAAACAAAAAGTATTGATTGCCAAAAATTCTCAAAACCAACTTAAAATGTAAACTTCATAGTAAACCAATGCTTGAAAAAAAATAAGACAAATAACCTAAGAACAACATCTAGTTATAACATCTGGCTCCTGTTGCGGGATGAAAGCCTCCTTGTGAGGTTTCAATAACCTGTAGATCAGTGCCTTCTGTCCACTCAACTAAACGTGTCTATTACTCTGCAAAAAAAAACCCATTGGGCTATGGATTCTTTATTCAATCTCTTTCACACCGGTATATACAATGAATGACAAGTCTCTTACCTTCAGTGGTTGTAAAAGTGCTTAAGGAATCATCCATTCACTGGATTGGACAAATCCTCACCTTCCAAAGTCTAGAATATGAAGGTATTGTTCTCCAATAGTTTTGAAATTATGAAAGGACCAAACCATAAATTGTCAAATTTACCATGCTTACCTTTTTGTTCCTTTCTGGCATCCCACCTTAAAACCATGTCTCCACAAGAAAAGGTATTCTCCTTAATCTTCCTGTCAAACCTTTCATTGATTTTCTTTCTGTACATTTGAGCCTTTTCTTCTACATCTGCATGTTCCTGTTGTAATTCAATCAGTGAAAAAATTCTCCTTTGAATATCATTAGGTTCCTCCAAACAATCTTTAAAGAATTTCATTATCGGAATACCAAAATGAACTGGAAATACAACATCAGCTCCATATACTAACTGAAAAGGAGAAGAACCAATTGCCTTCTTAGTAGTTATCTTGTCTACCCAAAGTGCCTATTTTAACATTGAATCCCATGACCTTTTATTCTGACTTAACAGTTTTCTAATCCTCTGAATATTATTCTTATTAGTTGATTCTGCCAACCCATTTCCCTGAGGATAATAAGGTGTAGAATGCTTCAAAACAATTCCATTTTGTTCATAGAATGTAACCATATCTTTAGACTTGAAGGCTTTAGCATTATCAGTCAGCAATTTCTTAGGGCACCCAAACCTACTTAGAATATTCTCCTGAATAAAATTGATTATCACCTTATCAGTTGCATTCCTTGTAGGAATGGCCTCTACCCATTGTATCCATCTATGCTACCCAGAAGAAGTAGGATTTATTTATCCTATAAAGTCTAAACCCCACTGCTAAAAGGGAGCATTAACAGTGATGGGCTTCAACGGTAATGACACAAGTTTTTGCTTACCAGCAAACTTTTGACATTGAACACAAGCCTAAACCTGCTGATATACATCAGAAAACAAATAAGTTCAATAGAAACCAAACCTCAAAATTTTGTAAGCAGTGGCCTTCCAGTATTTATGACTTCCAAAAGCACCCTCATGTGATTCTGAAATAACCTCCTCAATCTCCGACTTGTCTAAACATATGAGCAATACTCCTCCTGGATCCTTCCAAAGTAACTGTTGATCAATTAAACAGTATTTAGTGGCCTTCAATTTCAGTGATATAACTGCCTTTTTGTCTAAATGTTTAGGACATTGTAAAAACAATAAGAAATGAACAATGTCAGCATACCATATTGATTCTGCATACCTGTCCATAATATGCTCTTTGTCTTGCCCAACTTGCAACTCTTCTTGTACTGATTGTTTTGCCACCAAATTAAGACCAAAAGATTCACAATTTGAGTCAACCAACAATTTTGCTAAACCATGTCCTTTCACAAGCTTAGTAGGCTTGATTTCCACATCATACTCCATAATCTTTGCAATCCATTTTCCCCTCTTTCCTTCAGAGTCTAGCTGAGTTAAAATGTCTTTTATAGCAGCATTAGGAACATAGGCAATAATTTTTGAATGTAGAAGATAAATTCTAAAAAAATTCAATGCCTTTACCAGTGAATATGCTTGCTTTTCCAAGGGACTATATTTCAATTGTGAATCCCTGAGAGTCTTACTAAAGAAATAAATAGGCTGCTCCAGTCTTTCTATATTCTTCTGTAACAAAATAGCAACTATTATATCCTGTGATGCAAAAGAAAAAGTCATAAAATATTTTGAAAAATCAGGACTCACCAACACTAGTGCTTCTATAAGGTCCTGCTTTATCTTCTCAAATGAGGTCCTAGCCTCTGCTATCCACTTCACCTCTTGATCTTTCCTTAGCATAGTTCTTATCTGCTTTATAGTTTCAGCAAAATTTGGTATAAACCATCTCAGAAAATTAATCTTACCAATGAATGACTGAACATCCTTCTTACTTCTAGGCAAACTAATTTTTAAAATGGCTTTAACTCTCTCAGGATCTATTCTTATTCCATATGTTGAAACCAAATGTCCCGAAAGCTTACCTTCCTAAACAGCAAAATGTGAATTCTTTGGATTTAATGACAGTCCATATTTCCTACACTTCAAAAAGGTTTGTTTGAGGTGTTTTAGATGTTCTTCATCAGACTGTGAAAACACTGTAATGTCATCCAAATAAATCACAACAAATGTTTCCTTTTCCCCAACAAAGGCTATATCCATAGCTCTTTGAAACGTCACACCAGCATTCATCAGACCAAATGGCATCTTGTCATACATGAAGGTACCCCAAGGGGTGGTAAAAGTTGTCTTCTCCATGTCATCTGGGTGCATAGCAATCTTATTGTATCCTGAGAATCCATCCACCATTGACATTCTCTGAGCACCCACTACCTGCCGCAAAACTTGCTCAATCTTGGGAAAAGGGTAAATATCTTTTAATGAAGATCTGTTTAAATTACGAAAGTCCACACGAAATCTTATCTTTCCATTCGTTTTCCTTATTGGAACTAGATTAGCCACCCAAGATGAGTACCTAAGTGGAACAATGATTTTTGCATCCAACAATTTCTTAACCTCCTTCTCTATGACTGGAAAAAAAACAGGATTTATTCTTCTTAATTTATGTCTGAAAGGTTTTACATTAGGATTTAAAGAAACTTTATGCTGAATAATATTGGTGTCATAAGTTTTTAAGTCCTCATAATACCAAGCAAAGACATCAACATATTCCTTCAATAATTTAATGTACCTATTTCTTTGCTCAGCTGAAAGAGATTTTGAAATCTTCACCATTCTAGGCTGCTCTTCTGTGCCAATGTTACAATCTACAACATGCTCTTCTAGAGATTGCATGGCTGGTTTCAATGGAGTATCATCTTTTGAAAAAATCCTCTCAAGAGGAACCAAGACTTTGGGGATAAAGTTTCCTTTCAATTCAATAATTTTATGTCCAGCAATTTCATTCTCTCAATACTCCTCAGCATATTCAACCTCATCATCCTGATCTTGATCAATTAATGAATTAGAAAACTCACCAGTCAATTCTAAAAACCTTTTTATCTCCAAGTCATCTTCAAAGACCCTCCATTGCTTGATATTATCTAACTTCAATAGGATACTTTAATTGAGTTTGTTTCGAAATTCTGAAATGTGTGGATGCTAAGGCAAGTAAATCAGCTATCTGATTGTGATCTCTAGGAATAAAGGAAATATTAAATGCTATAAAGAAATTATCAATCATATCCCAGAATTCATTCCTGTATAACTTCAGCAAATCCTGCTTTACTTGATATTTGTCCCTCACCTGCTGGACAACTAATTCGGAGTCGCCATAAACAGAAATTTGTTGAACTCCCATGTCTTTTGCAACCCTTAAACCCAATATCAATGCATCATACTTTGATTTATTTTTTGTAGTTACAAACTCCAACGTATACATCAAACTAACCAACTCACCACTCGGAGAAATCAAAACAATACCTGCTCCTGCTCCCTCTTTGGATGAGGAGCCATCAAAATACATTTGCCACAACTCATCTTTTTGTTCAACGGAGTGTTTGACTGGTTTTTCCTTCTCAACCTGTAACATACCAATTGTATTGTCATCACTGAAATGTAACATGCAAGAGCCCAAATCCTTTTCTACAGTATAAAGTGGATGGTTTGTTGGATTCTTATCATCAGTGACAATGTATGCATACTATAATTCTCTATATAATCTCCTATTCTCAGCTCCAAAAACAAGGTTTTGTTGCATATGATAAATCCATTTGTAAAGTACCCCCCACCTTCTTAGCCCAAGATCTTGAAAGTAACATTCCAAATTTAGGAGTAATATCTTCCACCACCACATCCATGATGACACTTTTCATAGGTAACTGTGTTAAATTAACCACCATATCCTTAATCAGTCCCAAACATTTAACAGCTCTGGAATCAAATGCATATAAGTCCTGATAGGTTTTTGTGATACTTAACCCCAAAGCTTCCATGACTACTTTAGGCATCAAATTGTGAGAAGCACCAGAATCAAGTAAACAATTATGAATCATTTGATCATGAATAGTCAATGTTATATAGAAAGGTGGAGATGAGTTTGAATCACTTTCATTCTTATTAGGTAGAGCAGAACCAATAAAAATCTTAGGATGTTATTCTTGTAGATTTACTGTATCTGAAGGTATTTGACTAGCTAATGAACCAAACATTTTTAAAACTGGATTTCTGAAGTTAGGGTTTTGCATCAACTCGGTAAAAGGTTCCTGGAATTTTAATCTTGCATAACTCATTTTCAAAATTAAAATTCTGTACATTTTTATTCACTTATTCAACTTCAAAAACCTTATCCGGATCACCCTGATCAACTCTTTTCTCTCGTGTTTGATTAGATGGTTGTTTTGAGGAGGGTCTATTTTCTTTTTAGGAATATGAACAATTTGTTTTGGGCCAGGCCTTAAATTTATAGCCTTCTTCGGTTCATATTGACATATATCAGCTGAAATCTTAGGGCTCAAATCACTCTCTGTTTGATAAATGTTTGTTTCAAAAAATTTAAAATCTTGATATTCCTGTTCAGTTAGAAAACCCTCTGATAACAACTCCCCAAAATAATTCAAATCTTGATTTGTATCTTCATATAGAGAAACCTCGCCTTCCTCAAAGTCACCAACTACATTATTCTGGAGTGGAGGGGGAACTCTTTAATCTTAATTTTCTCTCCTCTCCCTCTGAATATCATTATTTCTTCACTCTCTAAGGATAAATATAGCTGCAAACTAGTGCCTAAATTGATTAGGATTATTAGGGTTTCTTTCCCCTTCTTATGTAGGCTTGTTTGAATTCTTCTCCAGTTCCAATTTATTTAGTTTTGTTGTTAAAATTTTGACTAACTTAGCCATTTCATCCATTTTTTTATCAGCTGACTGTGATGTGGAAGGTGATAGAATCACCTCCTTCTTACCTTTTATATCATAAGTTTGTTGATCTGAATTCACTTTAAGTCTATTTGAAGCCAAGATATTGGATTCTACCTCTAATACAACTTCTTGCATGTTTAACAAGGTGACTGGTCTTCTCTCTCTTAGGTGTAAAGATAATTCATGATCAAATGCATTTGCATAAGTAAGCTTTGCTAAAGTTTTAGAGGGTTTGATTTCTGTCGGAATTCTAACATAAATCTTGTTAAATCTTTTAGAAAAATCTGCTATGGTTTCACCCTTTTTCCTCCTTAAGGCTCCAAATTCTGTAATATAGTAAGTGTGATCTTTTTTATCTCCCCACTGACTCATAAATACATCATGTAGCTCCTCTATCAAGGTGAGTGAATTTGCTGGTAGTTTCCTGAACCACTTCCTAACCTCCCCATCCAGACTCTGCACACACATCCTCATACATACATCTTTTGCTTCAATGTTTTGGTTGTCTGTATAACTAAGGAATTCATCCCAGTGCTCCTCAGTTGTTGTTTCACCTTAACCATTGAATCTAGGTAAGTAATTCTGATAATCTCCTCCAGGGAGAGAATTTAAGGGTTGAGGAAGGACTAATGGTGCATATCTAGCAGCCACCATTCTATCCATCATGTCTAGAGGTTGTTGAGCGGCCATTTTGAAACTACTAGGGTTTGGTGAAGGAAAGGGTTTATTTACTTTACTTGAACTTGGTTGAAAAGGGATTTTGTTGGCTTTGAATTGAAACAAATGGATCTTTTCAGGAGACTGAGTTTTTGTTTTTCTAAAGGACTGTGGATCAGTAAAAAATTGGAAGCTGCTAACTGGTATAGAAGGTATTGACCATGATAGACTTTCTTTTTTCTCCTCTGAATGTGAAAAAGGTGATACTAGGTCAAAAAGATCAGAAGCACATAAAGAAGGAGAAGACTAGGATTTCTAAATTTTCTAGCTTCCTTCAAAATATGTTCTGGATCATAGATACCTTGATGCAAAGGTGAAGTGGGGTTTCTTCTGGTTCCAACCCTTTTGGTAGCCAGTGTGGACACTGCTTGATGAAAAAGTAGTCTACATGATTTGTTGATTTTGCTCACCTCTCAAAATCACAGTGAATGATAAAACCCAGGGAAGATATACTTCAGTTTCGTCCCCGGCAACGACGCCAAAGATGTTAGTGCTAGAAATTGTTCCTAGACTACCACAAGAACAAGCTAACACAATCTCAAAAAGAAAACAAAATGCAATTGGTTTTTATATGGTTTTGGTTGAAAACTTGATCAACAAGGAGGTAAAAACCTAAACAAGCTAACACAGAACTAAATCATGTAAAAATAAAGGACTGAGATGAATAATATATGAAATGTAAACCATGAACAGTATAAGCATGAGACTGAATTTCACCCACAACCTACAAGCATTTCATGAATAAAAACATCAAACAGGAAATGAAGTTGTACATTGAGTGACTAAATAAATTAGAAATGAAACCAACAAAATATATAATAAGGGCTTACAAGTTTGTATATATCATAATCAGTCTTTCAACATCACATAAGAGTTTCCAGTCTTAGCTTGAAACACCGCAGCTTAAAAGCCTATCCTTGAGTCAAAATTCGAACCCTACCTCTATCTCCTTTCCTACTTTTATCCTTCTTCCATCAAAAATAGTTACATAACTGACTAAACTAACTTTTAGGTTAGGATTCCAAACAGTTACAAAGATCATTGTCTTTTCAAAAATAAGCTATTAACTATTACAAAAATAAACTGACGCCTATCACTAGTAGTCTTCATAGGTTTTTGGTTGCCTCAGTTAACAATGCAATCCATTCTAAGGCATGTAACTGCCTTTTAGTTCTCTACTGCTCTGCTTCCAAATCTTCAATCTTCTTTGACAGTCTCTCATTCTGCTGGGTCAAATTTTGAATTTTTTGGTTCAATTCCTCAGATTGGCTTTGATTCTGTCACTTTCTCTATAAAGCTTCCTTTGAAACAACAACTAATTCCCGGTAGTGTGTGTTTATGTCATCAATATCCTCCCTTACTATCTTATTAGCCATAACCAATCCCTCATTGGTCTCACTTAGATAATCAATCTGGTATTTACATTGCTTCACAATCTTTTTTAAGTTATCTGCTTCTGAAACTATGCTCATTCCTTCCTGCAATGTAGAAGCTTTGTCTGACAGCCATGGGATATTCATTTTACTAAAAATTAGGTCATCATCTTCCTCATTCTTGACTGCTTCCTCTTTAGCAGGAAATTCTAGAGACCTAACTCTTTCAGTGCTGAAATCTATTGATTGTTCTGCAACCTTATCTTTGCATGTAGATGACTCTAAAATCACTGAATGCTCTTTCTTAATATGAATTTGCTAAGAACTGAAGTTTTCTTCTTCTTCCATGTCTTCTTGATATGAAGAATCTTCAATCACAGTGAATTTCTCCTTCATTAATCTAGGGTTTAGAATATTTTTCATGTTCAGACTCAGTTTGTTTTTGGATCTTGTTTTTGGTCTCCATCTTGTTCCTGTTTCTCCTAACATTACAAACGCTTTGCCCTTAAACTTTACAGCTGAGAATTGTACATCATCAACTTTCAATCCTGTTACAATAGAATTTTCTTTAAACTTTTCATTTGGAATTTTCAGATTATCAGCTTTCAATTTAGCTAGAACTGGAACCTCTATCATGCTTTCTTTTACATCTGTAAAACTCTGATTTTGTTCTAATGAACTCCTACTATCTTCCTAATCTATAACAGTTGTTTGGTCCTCTTCTGCATTATCTAAAATTTGTTGTTGATTCCATGAAGCACTTCTCTTACCTCTTCACATGCAGGCTCTTCGAATTTTTGAGTTGAACATTCCTCCTGAACACTGTCTTTTACCAGCTCGCTAATGACTTCTTTCTTTAACCTTTTTACCAGACTATACTGCTTGTTCATCTGCCTCTTTTTGGGTTGATCCTCTTTTTCATTGTGGATGCCTGACCAAAACAAGAAATAATCCCATTTTTTTCTCTTCTTTTGAAGGACAGTGCAAACAATCAGCTTTATTAGCCCATGATGAAAAATAGATTCTTGTGTATGATCACTATGCCCTTTTATCCTGTTTGACATATTTTGCAAGCTTTTCAAAAAGAAAAAGGGTAAGTTCATCCTGGAATGTTGATTTAAATGTTGCAGGAATCTGATCTGATATTTGAAGACCATGGAAAATCTTCTGTCACTTGTGATGTAGCTTTATAAAAATTTAATGGCCTCTCTCTAGTCAAGCTTAAACTTGTCCAATTGTAAACCTTTCCCCCAATCTAGGGTTTCAAATTCAGGCAAGAGGAAATCTTTTGGATTGAAGGTGAAGGGTATTTTGTTGAACCATAACTCTCCCTCATCTCCTATGCCTGTGGCTTCGGCTATCAATTCTCTGGTCAATTCAAATTTAAGGTTGTCAAATGAAACTATGTCTTTATCAAAACCCTGAGCAAACCCATGTGACACTTATAGGTTAAAGCCACTGATTCTCTGAAAGAAATCAAACCATCCAACTCTTTGAAGCATTGCTACATAATCAGGAAAACTTTCTGCCCAGCTTGTATCAATGGGTTCGGCTCTGTCAGTTTTACCACTTTTCTTCATTTTCTGCACTATAACCCTAGACTGTGTATTTCTTTACACCAATTCAAAAATATTCAAAATGGTTCTCTGCAATGATGAAATTAGCAGCCAAGCAAATTTGTAACAAACAGATTTACGATTTTTCAAAAATCCCTACAAAATCGACAGCATGTCAATATAGACTACTATTCTTTCAATGATTTTTGTACCCGGTCATACACTTGTCGTGATGATGAATTGAACTCCTGAATATGCACTCTTATGTCTTCAAAGGTGTCCAAATTCTTTCGATACTTTACCTTGCAACAACCACAATTTCTAACCACTTCCTTGAATGATTTTACCAAATGAAAACCTGACAGGTATGACCACGATCTTTGCAGATTCCCTTACACCTATCATAATCATCAAGGTTTTGAATATGCACTGTCATAAGTGTCCAAAAAAATTCCACCAATTTTAATTTCAAACAGCCACGACTCAATAATATTTGCCTCCTCTCATACACTTGTCATAATGATTACTGGGCTATAAACACGTATCATTATGTCCTCACAGGTGTTAAATGTCTCCTACTGTCTTCGATTACAAAGCATCACCATTATTTGCCATAATTTCACAAGTTTGAGATTCTTGTAGCGCCTTTGTTCATTGACTTCTGACCCTGCGCTATAGGAATATCCCTTTTGCATATTTTTTAACCAAGGCTTAAAAACAAAGGTTAGTCATAAGCTAAAACTTTGAAATAAACTTTATTATAAGTTTTTGAGACCTTAAAGATATATATATTAACTAATAAGCCCAAAGAACAAACCTTAAAACTAATAAAATGAAATAATCAAATCATTAAAAGCAATAAATCAAACAAAAAGTATTGATTGCCAAAAATTCTCAAAACCAACTTAAAATGTAAAGTCATAGTAAATCAATGTTTGAAAAAAAATAAGACAAATAACCTAAGAACAACATCTAGTTATAACAAGTTCTATTACACCTGCCTCTAGCATTCGACCCAGTTCGGCTTTAACTTTCTCTTTGTAGCGCGGGTTTAATCTGTATGGCCTTTGTTTCACTGGTTTTGCATCGGGCCTCGGGGGTATCTTCATTTCACCAAGGTCTCCAACTATGCCTTTCATTTCATAGAAATTTTTGGGGAATAGATCCTAAAATTCATATAATAAGTTAGTGATCTTTCCCACAGTCTCTTCATCCTAGTAATCTCCAATATTAGCAACTTCGGGTTTTCATCCGACCCAAAATTTACTTTCTTAATTTTGAGTGGTTTTAGAAACTGGTCAGTAGTTATAGCAGCTCCTTCTATTGTACGTATACCTTCTGACTCAGGTATATTTATCTCAAGTGGGTCATCATCATCCAGTTCTACTGTGAGATTATAACACTGCATCCAGTTCTGTGTATTCATGTTGCATTGATGGAAGTTCGTATCTGCAATAGGTATTTCTTCAAAGATCTTCTCCTTTATTACTTGTAACACAACATCCACTGTTGGGTGTTCGCTTACAAATTCAAATGTCTAGGTAAAGCTTGCAACTAAGCTTTCCCATTCAATGGTTCCTCATCACAACTCTTCTGACGTGTACCAACTTCTCGGTACCATTTTTAGAGTGTGGATGAATCTATGAACCCATTCTTATCACGAATATTCTTGCCAAATGCCTCGACTATGCTCATTATGTTTCCCATGATCTGTCAGTCCTATATATTTCTGATCAGGGCAACTGATCTCATCCCCAAATCTATTCTCCATTAATTTCCTACATTATGGACATTCAGAGATAGATTGTTTGTGTGTACCCCACCATCTAGCGGGTGTGGCTTTCAGCACATAGTCCAAAGCGAATAATCACTGTGATTCTATAACTTTTTCTTCAACTTCTACCAAAAAATATGCAAGGCTAGGTAATCCTTCATATGTAGGCAGCACGCTTGCTTCACCTCCTACCCTTCGAACAACTCTTGTGATTCTTTAACATCTACGCATGGAGACTTCATGTAGCATGTTCTGCCAATTTTCTAGAGCATCGCCTGAGTCGGAGGTGCACGAGCTTACACTCCGCCAACTCAAGTTTCCATCAGCTATTGGGTTAATATAGTCTTCCTTCAAAGACATGATGTTGTACAACTGGTCTAGATAATTGTCTTGCCCTTCACTATGTATAGGCTGACATATCTCTGTCCTTCAAGCGAATCAATTGGCACAACCACTCTTATTTCAGAATATTCAAACAACAATATCCTTTTCTTGAAGTTTATAATAGCTTGGTTGTCTATTTCCCAATCAATTCCTAGAAGTGAAGGATATGGGTTTGTGTCATCGAAGATGTCAATAACTTCAAAGTCGACATATGTTCTTAAGCCTTCAACTTCGACAGGTACTTGGGTGAGTCTACTGATTCGTACAACCTTTGACTGGTCCGTAAGCCTTAACTGAATATGAGACCAATCCAGTCATGGTTTATTCATGCTCTCCGATGTTTGTCTTGTCAATATGTTGACATCTGAGCCCGAATCTAATATGATATAGTCCATATCATAATCTCCTATATGTGCATTCATTCACATTTCTCATCCTGTCTTCACTTTTCTCCCGATATGATTAACTCTTTTTTAGATCACAGGCCTTCTATGGTTTCTTCTATGAGTGATGCCAGTTCTGCAACCACATCTTTATCATGGATTAGTGCTAAACAACTTTTGAAAATTTCTTTAAGCTTACTAACCTTTTTCATATGTGGCTTCCTAATTAGTTGTTCAAATCGTTCGGGCATAGATCTAACTTGTCCAGATGTCGATGGCTGATTGGTATCAACAAAGTCTTGTCGCACCTTCAACAAGACTTATTTCTCATGTTGGACATCTAATGGAGCTTTCTTTTGTGGCGTAGGTCTCACCTGTGGTTGTCCTTGATGTGTATTTTTGTCTGCTCCCATCGCAGTACCTCCTCTTGTGACTACAACAATGTGGGGTTATCTTGGTTCGACAGAAATCATCTGAATATTCGAATTGGGGTTCAGGTTTGGATTTTGCACCGAGTTGGGGTTAATGACAGTTCTATCCTGCCATTTCACAATAAGCTACGAACATTCTTTGAAAGTGTGATAAAATGCTTTACAATATGTACAATTTTTCGCAGGACTTTGAAAATCTCAAGAAAAAATTCATGGCTGCCCACAATTATAACATACGACTTGGCCTCTTCCTCGATCAAATCGTCCTCCTTATTGTTGTCCTCGACCTCTAAAATTCCCACGCCCCCCCTTTGCGTAGGGTATTGTTGTTGTTGAGGATACTGATTCTATTGGTATTATGGTTGAGGATATTGTTGTTGTTGATATTGTGTAGGATGATACTAAGGTTGCGCTCATTCAACTTGCATTTGCTCATCATTTTTCATTAAGTAAGTATCCATCATTTTTTCTTGCAGTAGCTGAAGTGCTCTGTATTCTTTTTCATCATGACCTACTGATTTACAAAATTTACAATACAGACTAGTAGGTGCACTTACAATCTTCTTTAAGTATAGACATTCCTCGAATTTGTGACCTCTATTCTGGCATATTCTACACCAAGGCATTCCCTGGGTGTTTAATGGGTTCGGTGCACCTACTGCGACATAGTTCAAGAGTGTCGGGCAATTATCCTTATGGTGTCCATCTGTTTTGCATCTTGTACACCATAGCTCCTCTTGAACTTCCTTTCCTCTTTTAATGTCTTGGAGTTGCACTGTAAGATTGGCCAATTGCAACTGAATTTGCATCATTCATGAGCCAGTGTCTCCAACCGACGAAGCTTCTAATTTCATTTCTATTTCAAGAGTCTCTATCTACGACACGAGTTTCTGTTGCATCAACGGGGTTCGGAAATGTGGTAGCAAGGTGGTAATAAACCATTCCTTGTGTTGCACATCCGACATTTGGAAACTCACTTTGGCCATTAATGTTTTAAATCTTTGGTCAAAGTCCCAAACATATTTTGTTGGTAGCTGCTTAATCTCTTTGATCTTAGTGGTGCATTGTGATTCAGACTTAGACTTTTTGAATTCATCTATCAAACTTAGTCAAATCTTGTTGATTGTTTTCGGGACAACTCCTACTGGTACTACAGAAAATTTCATATACCAGTCCAGTGCACGACCTCGTAGAGTCGTGATCATCTGTATTTTCTTGATATTCTCATCCCGGATCTGTCATACAGTCTAGACAACATCACAAAGAAACCAATGTTGTTCTGGGTCTTCCAACCCGTTTCCATTGAATATTAGGAGCTTAATGTCAGCTCCAACTATTGTATGTGTTGTTGGTATAGTTGGAACAAAATTTGGACTAGTCGGACTTCCTTGTCCGCTATTGACAGTGTTAGTAGTACTTGCATTGATAGAATTACTTGGAGACAGTTCTCATGATCTTACCTCTGGTACAGTAGGAGAGTTGTACACACGTTCTTGTTCTGGAGATTTAGTCAACTCTTCGGACTCTTCGTTGCCTTTTGAGATTGGCCGATATTCTTCTTCTTCATCACAAGAACCTTCGTATAAGTATGACGCAAACTCGTAGCCTTTTTCTTCTCGATCTGTACTGCAACTCCCTCGTTCTAACAGAGTTTTTCATCTTTTGTTGGACCTAAATCTTCTTCCGCTTCTTAAAAATCCTAGGTCTAGTTCAGTCCCACTATCTCTTGGGAACATCTCACTCTAGGGCTCTGCTACGACATAGCCCCATTTGCTATTTAGTCTTGCATTCGTAGAATGCCTTTTTCACATAAAATCATTTTTATCCACGTCTTTAAAGATGGCAGGTATCTTCTACGTGATCCTTGAAAAAAAAATTGCTCTGCCTCACTGTATGGGATTATTGTGTAAACAACAAACTCAGTAATATATCCTTCTAGGATACTGTCTACCCAAAAATCCACATCCCTTGATATGGGGTTGTTTACTCTTTTTAGATGCTCAATCAAGTAAGGACTCAACTCTCTCGGTTCTCCTCCTTGAAAATTCCTTTGTTGGGTTGCCAACTTAGACAACCACTCATGCAACACAACGGGAAATTAATAAAAGAAAATCTCGTAAATTTCTAAATAAATGTACCGGCCTGACCACTATGTTGGGTTCCACAGAGATCCTTCACTTTCTTTTCGTGCAAAATCTAGCTCTTTGCAGTCCACCCAGTCCTAGATCTCCGCTTTTGTAGCATACCACAACATATCCCTCACCACAACACTTTAATGTCCCGGCAATGGAACCATTTGTTAGATTTCTCCCTCTCTCTATACCTAGACCCAAGTTCAGTCCCTTCTACTCAACACAACAAATCGCAAGATATCGTCCCAACGAAGCAGGCCTCAGGCGACAGTACCTACGACACAGATGTCGTCTCACCCAAGATATCTCAGTTTTATGGGTAACTTGCAGAACCATGTTTCTGCGGTTTGTGTGGGAGGGTGTTTTAGTACCTTGGCTCTGTGCCAAGGCTTCCAACGAAGATCGAGAAGGTGGGTTACTTTGTATGCACAGTAATTCAACACCAAGTTGTGATCCAACCCTTCTTTATGTGACTTAAGTAAACAAACAATGAACATACAACACATTCGTATTCATTAACATAATGTGGCAATCATACATTTATCCATTCATAACACAATAATAAACCAGTCATTCAACACAACATTCACACAGCTATCTAATCTACTTCAACAGTCACACATATACACAATAAATAACGTGGAAACCCATCCAGGAAAAAACCACAAGGTGCTCTTCATCTGTCATGAGGAAATAGATGCACCTTTTGTCTACACACAAAGTTGTAGACTATGTTCAAGATCTTATCTTCTATCTTTACAGACTTTTCCTCCCTCTCATGCTCTCTAATCTTCTCTCTTTCTCTTCCTATTCTACTCCTACTAGCGATCTACACACAACCTGGATCAACTCAACCTTTTCTACTCGTCTGCGCACTCAGTTGCAGAACCTCTACTCTGATGCACTAAGTGATATAGAGTCATTAACCAAAAATGCCT
>LPNX011180066.1:493354-515007 GCA_001517045.1 Pseudotsuga menziesii | reverse complement strand
ATCATGTATCTTTTGATATGATCAATAATAAAGAGTCATAAATTTGGATGTGACTTTGAGTAAAATAAATTAAGTTAACACTATTTTTAACTTGTTAAAGGAAACCTAGTTGTATCATGTATCTTTTGATATGAGCAATAATAAAGAGTCATAAATTTGGATGTGACTTTGAGTAAAATAAATTAAGTTAACACTATTTTTAACTTGTTAAATTTATCCTTTTATTATTAAAAAATAAATAAAAAAATCTCAAAACTTAATGCTTGTAATATATTTCAGGAATCATTTCATGTAAACAAAATTTGAACATTGAATAAAACTATTCTAGTTGAGTTTAAAACTTAACATTTTTTATAGTTTTAATATAATTATTATACTTTTTTATAAAATGTTAAATTAAAAATTATCATTAACAATTTTAATATAATTATTATACTTTTCGCATAAATATTTAAAATAAATAATTATGATTATTTTTTGCACCAGATGGGATGACCTGGTTCGGGTGAGCCATCACATCAGGCATTGTTGGTGATCGGTGTAAATGGTCGGTGGAAAGCTAACCCCATTTAAAATTATGATTATTTTTTTCATATATAATTATTTTATATCACTTGTGAATATGCTGGGAATTTTATAAACTCAAAATTAAAAGTTATGATTTTTTAGAGCAATCATGCTGAGAACTTTTTGAAAACTAGCATTAATAAACACGGGAAGAGTCATGATTGTTGCAGCAGACTCATTGTTGACCATGTTGACCATTAACAATGAGCCTACATGATTGCTCCAAAAAAAGCTGATTAATTTTAGCCATCTAAGCAATACTGCAAACCATTTAATACAGCCACATTAAAAGGCCTGCAACAACAGAGTAAGTATTGCTGGCCTCCAAAGAGGGTTCCGACAGTTCAATTTTGATCCCTCTCCACAAATAAAAATAAAAAATTCTTCACAAGCCGATTTAATGGCGAGTAATATTCATCAGCGTTAAACGCTGTATGGGTGCTTATTGAATGCCTTGGTCGTGTCCTATGGGGCTGTAAGAATTGTACTTACTACTACCCAATAAAAATTACAGCTACCATACTGATGCGGCTTAATAATTTGGTACTTCATACTTAAATTTAGCATCCACGTGGCAATGCAGGGTGTCTGCCTTTAATATTGCCTGAATTGCGTAGTTGGCTGAGGTGTAATGCCTCCTGATTATAAAAGAAGAGAAGAGAACATGAGATAAATAAAATTGAAGTTGATGATCATGACTGTGAGAAGCGGAGGGAAAAAAATGAGCAACGAAGCTTGGGAAATGATAAATCCCGACTACATCAATCCAATGTATTCCCCGTCTCCATCCGATCGCAGCGTGTCCCCGGGACGCTTCAGCACGGCCTTTTCTAACGCTTACGCTCCGTCTCCCTGGACGACGCTGCTGCCCTTCAATTCGCCCGAAGTCCCTCCTCCTCCTTCTGTTAGATGCGTTGCTTCGATGGTCAAGCCGGGCGGGCAAATATATTCGATATCGATTACGGCAGACGGCCTTCTGTACACGAGCTCTAACAGCAAAAGCATAAGGGTATGGAGACACCCAGATTTCGCACAACATAGTTGTCTCAAGTCCGGGTCGGGCAACGTCAAGGCTATGCTCGTTGCCGGTGATCAAATTTTGAGCGCTCATGGGGACAACAAGATACGCCTGTGGCGACGATCGCGTTCGAATCCCAACGTCCACACCCGCGTGGCCACGCTTCCCAAGTTGAACAGATTTCGCAATTTTTTCAGGCCCTTCGTAAACAACCACTGCACCCCCAGGGCCAAACACTCGGGAACCGTGACCTGCCTTGCTTACGATGCAAACACCGATTTGATGTACTCGGCATCGTCGGATAAGACTGTGAAGGTTTGGAAAGTGTCGGAGTCCAAGTGCGTTGACACTATCGAAGCGCACATTGAGGCTGTCAATGCCGTCATCGTGCGACACGACGGGCTTCTGTTCACCGGGTCCGACGACAACACGGTGAAGGTATGGAGGCGACAGCGTCGTGCCCAAGAACCTAAGCACGAGCGAATGGCGACCCTTAACATGCAACTATCACCCGTGAAAGCCCTCTGCCTCGGCCCCGATGGCTCGCCTGTTCTGTTTGCGGGTTGTTACGATGGATATATTCATTACTGGGAGGAAGACCAATTCTCCGACCGAATATTTCATCACTCCGGCTTTCTTCGAGGCCACCTTCACACCGTGCTCTGTCTGGAGACTGTTCGCGATATGCTGTTGAGTGGCTCGGCTGATTCAACCATTCGTGTTTGGACAAAGGAAGCGGGCGGCACGGGAATATGTTGCATTGCAGTGATGGAGGGGCACAACGCTCCTGTGAAATGCATAGCCACGACTATCATGGATTTCCACGTGAATTCGTTTATCTGTTACAGTGGAAGCCTTGACGGAACGGTGAAGGTGTGGATGGGTCGTATGAAAAGCACCATGGATTCTCGACCCACCTCACCAGTACGAATACGTTAGTGGCTCCGCAACGGCCGGATTTTGAGTACACGGCGGCTACTATTCCAATTTCCAATCCGGGCTTTCTATTTTGTTTATGTTTCTTTGAAGAGGAGTAGAAGAGCATACGTCTCTAGATCTATTTAATTTTCAATATGTTTTGGTCAAATCTTGATATTAGTAATAAATTTGTTTATGTTTCTTTGAAGGGGAGTAGAAGAGTGTATGTATGTAGATCTATTTAATTTTCAATATATCTTGTTTGAATATTGATACCGGCATTGATCTATTTAAAAGGTATTTACTAAGTACGGAGAGATCAAAACTTGTTTTGATGTGCAAACCCTTTTTTAGAGTAGAAATTTTGGTTAAATGTATAATCTAATATTTAACTCTTTTTTAGAGTGGTTAGGGTAGAAATTTTGGTTAAATGTATAATCTAATATTTAACTCTTTTTTAGAGTGGATGTTTTTACGAAATGTATAATTCAATATTTATGATTTTAATTTATCTTGTTTTATATATATATATATACAAGAAGGTGGCAATGTCCTCGATATTGCATCTGTGATAGCTAGCGGTTTGCAATTGCCTATGAAAAAAATTAAAACTCAATAAAAATAGATTAAATTTTGTTATAGCCTACTTAAAACTCAATAAAGATAGAATAAATGTTGTCATAGCCTACTTAGGCATCCTTTTGAGGATGGTAGAGATTTGACTACTTAGAAGACTCGAGACTCAAGTTCTATTTCAATGGATCCAAAGTGAGGATGAGCTTTACCAGCTATGCGAGAATGACTACTACATCTCAAATAGGCCATGAAGGACATAAAGACAAGCCTAAATACAGAGTGGGGATGAACCATTTTTTATTAGCTAAATGATAAATTGTTGATGCTTGTTGGGTGGTTAAGCTAATGACATTTTTGGATAATGTCATCGAAACTAACTTCTCCTTCTAAAATGGCACCCACCTCTCTCTTGGAGTTGCACATTTGGGCTTGAAAAGTAAGTTATCCTCTAAAGGAAGGGTAGAAAGGTAAAAGAAAGGCAATGAAAGTGAGGGCAATACTCCATATTTGAATAATGCTAAGCCAATATAAGAAAAAGAAGAAATTGAAAGAAAGCAAAACCTTCCTCATTGAAGGAAAACTCACCACCTACCCTTTAATCAAATAGAAAAGTTTTAGTAAAGTAAGACAACAATTTCCATTATTACATATATCATAATAAGCACTTATGTAAGTATACACCTATCTTAAAAAAACCTATTAATAAAAATTAATAACAATTTGAAAATAAGTTCCACCTAATTATTTGCCCCTTCTTTGAAATGGGTTCTTAAGATTTTCAATAGTATTTTGACGGGAGGCATATGCTCGTCAAATTCCAAGCCCTCCTCAATAACTTGAGTTAAAATGAAAAATTCATTACATGAAATAGACATTACATAGATTATTTTAACACACTTATCAAATATAAAAACCATATGGACTTTATGTAACAATTCTATACATATATATTTAAAAAAAACACACATGTATAATAAAAATATGTCAAATTTAAAATTATTTTACCTCTTACTCAAATATACTATGATATGATAAAAATATTTCTTTTATGAAATTTCAAATTAAAAATAAATAGCATTCTAATATATTTAGACATTGCAAGATGTTTTATCATTTCCTACAATTTTGTTAAACATTTTACTATACCATTAAGTAATCAAAATAAACATAAAACTATAAAAATTTTAAAAAATTCAGTGGCTATTTTTGATGTGTCATTCATGACAGTGGAAGGTATATGGCCAATCTGAGAGCATACACCTATGAAAATAAATATGGGGTTAAATTAATAGTAACCCCATCTCACTCAACCTAATCAATTTAGAAAAAAAAATAAGTGAAGGCTTTACAAACAATGTGAGTGTTGACCCCATCTCACTAACCTAAATAAAAAAATATAAGTGAAGGCTTTACAAACTATGCGAGTGTTGACCCCATTTCACTCAACCTAATCAATTTGGAAAAATAAAAAAATATATAAGTGAAGGCTTTACAAACAATGCCAATGTTACACCTGCATGACATTAAAACAAATGGCATGACAATGCCAATGTTACACTTTTTTTTTGTATGAAATCAAATTTGCATATATTTTATAGTAAGACAATAAATTCTATTATCCTAGGGGATAAATTCCATTATCCTTAGTCAACTAAACTAGGCCATAATGAATTCTGTAGTAAAGCTAATCACATTAAGAATTCAAAGATTAATTCTTCAAACCCTAAAATAAACTTTATCAATATAAATACCATAATACCATGAATTAACGAATACCATATGCCTATAAACCACTAAAAGATAAACTCATTCCTACTAAAATCTAATTATTTTTTTAACTATTTTTCGGTGGCCTTTATTGACGAGATAAAAAAGTGCTTAGCCGTGAATATCGCACCGACATTGGGCCACTTCATCGACAAAGGAGATGATGATGTTTTTTCAGATAAAACAAGATTGGAAATTGCAATCCAGCTGTAATATTGTATATACCGACAATTCCCTGATCAAGCTTGTACTCTGCCGAATTGCTAGGACTTGGGATTAATACATTAGAAGAGATAAACAAATCCATGGTTAGAGGAAAACTATGGGGCTTCTCTCAGTCTGTTCAATATTTGCGTTAGAGAGCTAGGAGAAATTTGAGTTCATATAAATTTTCTGGTGTTGGAATCAATATATAAGTGATATATCCATTGAGTTCTTTGAGGTGAAAGAGAAGAGAGTTTCTATTTGGATGCCTGTGGTGACATGTTGCAAAGGAAAGACGCGAAATTGAAATGAATAGGAGACGAGAAATCCAATGTACAGAATTGTGCATCGCCGGAGGTGGGGAAGTGGCAGTCCAAGAAATCCAATGTACAGAGTTGGGGAAGTGGTAGTTCAAGAAATCCAATGTACAAAGTTGTGCGTCGCCTTACACAATGCTTTTTGTGTGAAATAGCTCAAATTTGAGTATATTTTAAATCATGGCTTCAAGTTGAGTAATCCTCTCATGTGTGTTAACCTTTCTCAATAAATAACTACCACTATAGATGTTTATAGTAAAATCAGAACTTAATACTAGGTATTGGGATTCAGTGTCTTTGTGTCTTTATGAATAAAAAGGCGTATTGTAGTCTAAACTATCTACCAACACCATACTGTATAATTTAAAGGATGGCTTCCAATTAAGTAATCGTTAGGCCATGAGCGTTTAACCAAGTTGTCAATAAATAACTCTAAGCATCTTATTGTAAAATTAGAACTTAATACCAGCTATTGGAATTCACTGCCTTTATGGGAAAAAAAACACGTATAGTAGTCTAAACTATATGTTACAATGGCGTCACCATCCTTCACATTAGTGCTGCAACAAAGCAAGGCTCGTCCTTTTTCAAGATGATGACGTTAAGAAATTCAAATTTCTAGGAAACTTCAAGAGAAGTTACAATAACCGTGATTTTTAGAGTTACTGTGGAATTGGTAATTCTCTTGAATTAGCAATTCTTTGCATGATGCTACTTTGGGGAAATGAACTTGGATTATGCCTGGTTTCTGTCTTTCAACAAAAGAGCCCTTTCCTTTCCAGTACAATGTCAATTATTTAGCCGGCGGTTGGGTGGTAACTTTCCCAAGAAAACATTTCAATTTGTGAATTGCTCAAACAAGTTTATTAAACCCTCTTCATCCCATCCCACCCTACCTCACCTCAGGTTTTGTCAAGAATCTTCAATGCTCAGAATAAGAATCATTACCAAGGATGAGAGAGTCGTTAAGACTGATAACTAGTTAAAAGTGTACTCCCAACCAAAAAAAAGTAAAAACAAGTGCTATATTTTGTTTAACTTGAATAACATACATACACACTCTTTACATTTAGAGTTCAAAGGTGGTTTCAACTGAATTGGGATAAAAATGGGTTTTAACTGAGTTAAAATATATTATTTGCCTCAGAATTGCTCTGTAAACCAAGACCCCATTGCCCATTATTCTTCTCTATTTCATGCGCCCATTATTCTTCTCTATTTGATGCGCCCAGTTACACTTACAATTTCTCTAGACGATGCTGCAAGGCCAAACTGGACGCCTGTCAAAGTCGCCTCCTGCAGGAACCGTATCGCTTCTTCCATTGTGCCAGTAAACGAAGTTACCGATTGCTTCTGCTTCACACACTGGCCTTCCTTCCCTCATCTTTATTTAAAATAGGACGCCAATCCCTGTTCTAAAATATGATGTCACCTAATTCTTCTCATCTATCCTCCAACTGCCAATTGACGGCCTAAATGCCTTGAAATACTTACTAATTACCATATTAATTACCATATGTATTTCGAGACTTTTAACATCTTTATAGTTCATGGTGAAAGAAATATGCCATATGTCAATATGTTAGAAGGCATTTGGCATTTTGCTTGATAATTGGATGCTCTATTATTGATATTCCATACTTGAGGATGAACGAATCACTGCAAAATGATCTCAGTGGCATTGTCAAGTGCATTGGCGAAGAGATTAAGAGGAACACTTAGAACAATATTTTTGGATGCTCTAAAATGATTTGCAATGACCCAAAACCGTACCATATAGGCTGCTATTACACCAAGGATCAAGATCCCTGTAAAAATCTCCAACGCTGACAGTGATGAGCTATGTTCAATATACCTAATTACCCGATGATGAAAACGCACATGGAGATAAAATTTTACAAACTCACAAACTCCTAGTAGTTGATTTTTCTTTGTCCATTTTCAGTAAAATGAGCTGGATTTTAAAGGCTCTATACCTTTTTCTGAGCATATTAAGCATTTCCAGGGTACTTTTAAGGACTCTAGACCTTTTTATCAGATATGGAACTATCTTAATAATAGCATATTAAGCATTGCTAGTATGATTTTAAGGACTCTAGACCTATCTTTATAATAGCATATTAAGCATATCTAGGATAATTTTAAGGACTCTAGACCTTTTTATCAGATATGGAACTATCTTAATAATAGTATATTAATCATTTAAGATTTCTAAAGCATTTAGTCTATATAATATTATATCATATTAAGTATTTTCCCAAACACAGAGCGATGAATAAATTTATCAGATATGGAACTATCTTAATAATAGCATATTAAGCATTGCCAGTATGATTTGAAGGACCTCGGACTTTTATCAGATATGGAACTATCTCATGGATAATATATTAAGCATTTAAGGTTTCCAAAGCATTTCATCTTCATAATACTATTATTATATTATATTAAGTATTTTCCCAAACAGAGAGCAATGAATAAATTCTATTGAGAGGTACATTTATTACAATTTATAAAACAGTATCAAACAATTCAGAAATATCTATATAACCCTTTAGTATTAATTCCTAACATTAAAATAACTCTACTGAAACTGCATAACCTTTTTTAAATCCATAAACATTAAAAACTGTCTTTAAAAACAATCTTCCTTTACCACATAAAACCCCAAAAGAGACCTAGGCATAAGCCCACTCTTCATTAGTACCACACGAAAACCTATAAAGCTTACATACTGCTGATAAGGCCATTCTAGTAGAAGAAAACCTATAAAGGTTACATACTGCTCATAAGGCCATTCTACCATAAGAAAACCTGGAAACATGTTACATATGGCTAGTAAAACAGAACTTAAAAGAAGCATGACCAATGTATCAAACAGATTTCATAGAAAAAACCTATAAAGGTTACATAGGGCTGATAAAACTAAACTAAAAAGAAGCATGAATCTCAAAGAAAAATCCTTTTATCAAAACTAAAAATAAGCATGACCAATGTATCAAACAGATCTATTATTCCTCTTCATTAATGTATCAAACATAATTAAACTAGAAATTGATCAGGATGACCTAACTTCCTCTTCATTAATGTGTCATTTACATATTGTTGAAAAAGAACTGAAAAAAAACATGAACAATGTATCAAATAGTATATAGGGATTTCAAACAAATTGGTTCTAGCTGCTTCTTCATTTATGTATAATGTTCTCTCTGGTGACTTCATTGATATTTTTGGATTATATATTTCCTTTTATGTTTAGCTCTTTGTAAATATGTCCATATGGAAGTGATATGGAATAGCTGGAGAACGACCATTTGAGTGGCTTACATTCTGTGAGTCAATTTCCATATCTGGTTAGCGAATATTGGCTTGTACCATCAAAGCATATAATATATATAATATTGTGTAATATTATATATAGTTAATATTGTGTAATATTTTATATAGTTATAAGCCTGCTCCTGAATTGATTTTGCGATGGATTGTTTGAGTGGCGCTGTTTGCCTTGGAATTCGATGACAAACAATCCAAGTTACTGTTTTGACTTTCTATAACCCAGAAAATTTCCTTTATATTTTTGCAATTGACTTGTTCATATTTTGTGAAGCACTTGGTATGACTGATACCTTGACATTTGGGGCAGGTAGGTTACCGTGATGATTCTACAGTGTCCACTACAGCAAGTAGTATGAATGTCACTGTCATGGATAGATTTTATCATATTTTTTCAATCATGCTTTTATGAAATTATAACATTTACAGTGAAAATAATAAAATTATTGTTGAAACTATACTTGTCAGAAAATATTTTTATTTCTCGCTTAACCATCACTGGAGAAGGATCACATCACTGGTCCTCACTGGTTAAGAGAATAAATGTCCCTCGAGTTGACAACAAGCAAATTACTTAATTACTTAAGGCTTTGCAACTTTCAACTATATCCTGGTAATTGCTCACTTGGGTATGAAAGATGTTATCATGACAGTAATATTCATTATTTTAGTAAAAAGTACTTGTTTTTATATATATCCACATTCAAACTCGGAAATCTCCGTGGTTACAAAATTTACCTATTTAGTGCGAAACACCAACGAATGAAGATCCAAAGCGAGAAGGGTTGAGTTATGCAACCGTCTTCATTCTTCTTGAACACTGAAAACTATCTTGCGGACACTAGGGTTTGGATATTCAAAAGATGTTTTAATATGACTCTTCCCTCACAATTCATTTTTTTTCCTCGGAAAAGAAATGACACTTCCCTCACAATTCATCTTTTTTTCCTTGGAAAAGAAATGACTCTTCCCTCGCAAAACTGATCTATGCACAAAGAAACTCGCAAAACTGATCTATGCACAAAGAAACAGGTCATACATTAGTTTTTAGGGTTATGATTACCAGCCATAGATGAAAATGAACATCAAGAAAGTAACACAGACTACCATTTTACCCATGTTTTCCTATTCTCTCACATGACCAAAGGTGCTATGTCAGGTCGCTGAAGGAAATCGGTTTGAGCCCTGCACGAATTAGGCATTGATGTTGTTATTAAATTAAAAGGATTTGATTGGGTTCCTTCAATTTATATATTTAAAACACTATCAAATAAATGCATGCAAATGCAAAGTGGCGGCAGCAGGAAGAAAATGATAGCAGATACATGCATGCAAATAGACACAGGTCATCACAAGGGAAACTCCAAGAACGAGCCTTGAGAGTTGTCAGAGATACTTAAACTTCTTGCCACGAAAAGATGTATTCAGATGTATTCACTGCAAGGTTTTGTGACAAGACAAGTAGGTTGTTGGGGCCAGTAATTGTGCAGTGTACAGCCCATTGATTGCAAAGTTGCCATGTTGTCATCTTTAATATGTGTTAGATTTTCTTTTAAATACCATTGTGACTCATGAATTTAACAATGTTGTCAAGCCTTTTTTTGAAAATACATTTGTGGTTTATTCTCGAGAATATAAGCCAACAGCTATATACACCTTATTTTTTTATTAAACCATCTGCAACAATAGTCTGTTCACCGTATTCTCGTCCACACATTGCAAGATGTCTAGCACAAAATGATCATTTTCTGCTTACGCCAGCTAGTTGCCGGGTCTTGGGACACAAAGTCCCAAGCCTACATCACCTATATGGACCAATAAGAAGCGGGATAAATTAAAATTTAAATAATCCTCCCAAAAAATTTGATACAAACTATACCAAAAACATTTGAAATGTGAAAAATTTAAATCTTCCTCCTAAATTAATTCACCTAAACGAATCATATATATCCCCTTGTCAGGGATATATATCATATATATCCCATTTTACGATGAGGGGTGCATTCAAGAAGCATCACAAAATGCAATATTTAATGCTGGTAAGGAGATACGAACCATTGGATCTCATCTAATGATTCATATCTCCACAACAATATTTAATATTGCTTTGTGTAGTGGTTATTTAATGGGCTGTTTCCACGTATAATTGGATAATGTATTATGATTCTTATGTTTATGTATTTCTAATAATTTTGTCAATTGTGAAAAATCATAGTAATGTTAGCTTTATGTATTTGTGATTGCGCTTAGAGGTATTGTTTCAAATTCATATAAAAATTTATATAAATGACTCGAAAATTTTAATCGAAGTTACAAGTCTTGACATTATTAGCATATGGTTTAAGAAAATTTGGTTAAAAATATAATAATCAGGTTCAACACTAATAGTATGCAAAATTTGGTAAAAATTGCGCTTTTGAGGTATGTTTCAATTTCATATAAATGACTCAAAATTTTTAATCGAAGTGACAAGATTTGACAATATTAGCATATGGTTTAAGAAAATGTGGTTAAAAACATAATAACTAGATTCAACACTATTGCTATGCAAAACTTGGCAAAAATATAACAATCAGATTTAGCATTATTAGTATTTATTTTCTATTGTGATTAACCCAAATAACTTAAGAAAAATATTCTACATTATTTTAGAAATATGATATATGTACAAATAAAATTCAATAAAAAATAGAAAGAAATGTGTAGATATTTCAATTATTTGAACTATAAGCCCTTCTTCTTTATTAGGAGAAATGTCATGCAATGTAATTTTCTTCTTCTTATACCAAGTTTCAAGAACTTGTTTTGCACATTAATATTAGTGGTTCCAATTGAGTGACGAGTCCATCGAAGAATATGCACATCATCCATATTGTGATCCACTCAGTAGTGGGCATGTTTGTCGACTTCGACAAGTTCAAACCTTGACAGGTTTCACATCTCGACATGCATCTCGACGCGACTACGACAAATTGTCTCTCTTTTTTCTAGTCGTTTGTAACGGTTGAACTTCCAAACCTTTCTAACTCCTTTGTAACTGAACGTAATGGGTAGTCACACAAGCGTCTCAATGCTCTATGTAAGCATGTACACTATTGTAATATACAAGCAAGTAATAGAGCATAATAGAAGAATAGAGATTGGTTCGAACTCTTATATTTTGTGTTCACGTATACTTTTTGTTTGTGTAGTGAATTTTCTGCTTTGCTTATTTTAATATGCTTCACCATAAGAGTGCTCAATTCATTCAATCGAAATGTTGTCCTTTGATGTGTGCCTGGAAACCCGGATCATTGGTATCAGAGAAGATTCAGAGATTAAGTTATGTAGACACTTCTATCGAAGTTACCTGACTTATGTATGTTCAAACACACTCATAAACTCAACAATCCAAGTAGACACTACCTTCGAATTCAAAGAATATGGCTGAAGAAACAGACAATAGACATGCAATTGACGAGATAGAGCAACTCATAGAGAAGGCACTGGCTCGACAATGAACTGAAATGTTCACCCAATTCAATGAGATTCTCACATCATTTTCTTCAACATCCGGAGGATCCTCGACGAGATCCAACTCTAACAAAATCAGTCCATTCAAAGTGCAGATGAATCTAGACATACTGAATCGTTAAGGAAAGATTGATGCAGAATCAATAGACAATTGGGTACAACAATTAGAATCCTATTACTTTGTGAATCAACTCTCAAAAACTGAAAATATCACCATTGCATCCTTAAATATGTTAACCTCTATGCATTGTTGGTGGGAGAATTTATCTACAAAGATGGAGCAAGAAGGAGACCATAAACACATGGGAGAAAATTTTCAAGTACGTCCGAAAGGAGTTTTACCTGCCCAAGTACATTGAACAACAGTATAAGAAGCTGTAGTAGCTAAGGCAATTAAAAGATCAGTCTATGCAGACTCTACATTGACAAATTCTATCGACTCATGGCTAGATTTATCGTCCAAGAAGAAGAGAAATGGCTTGTCCTAAATTACATATGCAGATTGTCCCCGTACATGTAGTAAGAGATGGAGTTCCTACACAGTTCCTAACTATTAGTACGCAATTAATTTTCTCATGGTTGTATACAAGAAAGAATTTAGTGCAATTAATTTTCTCATGGCTGTATACAAGAAAGAATTCAGTGCAATGGGTGGATATTTGACAGATGCAGGCGAGGTATTATGACACTGATTGCATTTATTATATAATTCTTGTTGGCAAATATTATGTTGACCGAATGACTTCACTATATGTTACTAGATATTGTGATATTTTCACTTTGGTATTCTAAATCTTGCAATCTAAAGTTGTGTGGCCTTTGAAATTTTAATTCTCACTTGAATCGCAAGATCTCATGTCCCCAGATTGATGGAAATGATACCGAGTTCATCTTGACCAAATTTATCCAATTGCTGGCATTAAAGTTGTATAATGTTTTATCTTTCTGAAATTTCAAATGCACATGGATTTTTATAAAGGCTATACGACGTCTCCTGTGTCTGAAATTACTGAACATTGATTGAAAGGGTGTTAACTGGTTTGGATATAGCTAGCATTTCTAGCTAAGCTGATATCACACTAAAATGTGGAACATTTTACCATGCAAGTAATATTGGACAAGGTGGAGCATTTTATTCAGGCTGTTGGAACATATGAGGATAGGATTTTTCAAAAGCGAGCTCATATTCATGAGGTACACATTTAGTTTATATGAAATTATGAAAACCTTTGTCAGTTGTACATATTTGGGTCTTATTTTGAAAAAAACACATCTATACATTTTTGAACTATTCAATAACCCCCACCAAGGATAGCACCCTTCCGTTGGGCCAAGCTGTGAGCTTAAGAACGTTTTGAATAGGAACTCTATGCCATATGAAAAATGGAAAATGGGTCAATAACTATTTTTGTAGAGCATTTTATTAGGAAATACATTAAGCCAAGGGAAATACTTTGTTAAAACTTTGGAAATATTAGGAAATACAAGTATTGTACATGCTCACACATATTTTACATGTATTTTTATATATGCATATCCAACCATATTGTATCCAATTTGTTCTCATATATGTACATATATCTATCTATATCCTCGTGACTTTAGCTTCTCACTGATAACTAGATGAATTATCATAGTTGACTTCTGTTAAGTATTTGATTACTAGCAATATATTAGGTCAGACTAACCTAAGATTCTTGTTGGTTTTTCTTAAACTTTACGCTCGTTTCCTTTATATCCAAATGAGGGCATAAAATATGCTCTACATGATGAAATGATTGTTACTACATTTGTTTTATGGGAATGACCCATCTCCTGAAGGTTACAACCTGGAAAAGTTCCCAAAAAATGACAAGAAAAGGATGCCAACAAACCGTTCCTAGGGAGTTCTTGGAATGGTCAGTATTTTAGAAATGGTACTAGTCTTTTCTATAAACTTTCTTTTTGATCCCTTTGATCCCTTCATCATAATGAGTACCATTATCCACTCGATGTAGTTCAGCCACATTACTCTTTTGTACTCGCCATTTTCTTATGTTCAGGAAGATATTGTAGATTCTCAGTGTATGTTGTTTCCACTGAAAATTCCTTCCATAATACCTTCAACCCCCACCCCCCAACATATTTAGTGAGTGTTCTATTCCTGCTGCACCATACAAATCTTTAAAGACATTGGAATTAAGTTTCCTTATAGAAATCATGTTATTTCCCAGATGCATTTCTGTAGTTAATTCTCAATTCTCATGCTTTTAAATTCTTGAATCGACAATTCACAATTCATTGCAATGATATAAAATCTGTTTCAAGGCACACTCTATTTGTTTTCACTCTTGTTTCCCCACTCTGGTAGAACTGATCTTATGCAAGTAACTATGTTGGTACATAAGTTACAACTTATCTCGTGTGTAATCACATGCAGCTAGGACCAACAATAGAATTGTCTGTCTACTAGAATAACGTGCAAGATATTACATGTTTGTAACCAGGCTGTCATAATTTGGCTGCTAGCTAGACTGGTGGAAAATTGCTTTTTTCTCTGGTCATGTGCATGCACTAATGTGTATTGCTAATCACATGGCTTATCAGGTCCTGATATAACCAGAATGCCCAAGCTACATGATTTTAGGTAACCAAATTGGTACTATTACATTGTCATCTTCTAATACATGCAACACTGTTGATGTTGATGAATGTCTCTTTCTCTGTTGCCTTGTTCAACCATTAGATACTCAAAGTTTTGTATCGATCCTTTTTACCATTGTAGAGGACTTTGTAAGTTAGGTTCTCAAATTTTTAAAGGGTTCTAGCTCAATGGAAGAGCGCATGCCTTACAAGCAAGAGGTTGGTGGTTCGATTCCTCCATGCCCTAATGATATTATAATATCGGTTAAATACTAAAAACGACTAAATTAGTGACCAAAACATGAGAGACATGAAACTAGGCATTAAAAAGGATGCAACACATGGCGCTAATGATGAATCCAAACATGGCATTGATATCGTAGCAAAATAATATGTTACTTTGGATGCAAAACATGGCGCTACATAGGAAGCAAAATATGGTGCAACAATATCAGAAATATTTGGCGTCATTTTGGTAGCAATACATGATGCAAAAAAGGAAGCAAAAATTGGTGCAAATTTGGAAGCAAAAATTGGCACATATTTGGAAGTAAAACATGGTGCAAAATAGGATGCTAAAGTGGTAGCAAAAATGGATGCTAATTTGGATGCTAACTGTTGATGTAATTGTAAATTCAGAATGTATTCACCTGTATATATTATGTATTGTGCCCTGATGTTTATTCTAGGATGTGTCTGTAATGTACTTGAGTCATGTCATGCCTCGATGTTCTTATCGGGAGGTTCTACAATGTAAACAAGTATTTTAAAGTCATTGTGGGTAATCCTCCTATTAATCAAGGGTTAAAGTCCTCGCAGTTTCGAGGCACTAGGGTTATTAGACTCTCCTAGAGAATTCAGCCCTAGTAGGGTTTAGTCAAGTAAAAAATTAGTATAAATAGAGAGCTAGCCTCTCTATTTATCACACAATCACTCACACTCATTTGTAGCACATAACTGAGGAAGAAGAAGACATTGGGGCTAGGAAGAAAGAGGTTACTGTTGTCGAGAGATCATCTTACTGTTTTGGGGTTTTACTTTTGGTGTCGATTCTATCTCTGAGGAAGTTGTGAGGTTTTCTCCATTTATGGTTTCCCTGAGGAAAAACATTGTGTTCATTGTCTCTTGTGTTTGATTGTTGTGCTTGTTATTCTCTCAGTTAAAGATCCTAATATAATGATAGCTTAATGTTAAAAATATAACATGGTATCAGAGCTAACCTGAGAAGAAGACACTGTGCAGCTGCGGGAACTAGGGCTTCCTACTTTATGGATCTCTCTCCATATTTTTTCAGCAAAAGAAGGTTGGAATAACTCTCCTCCCTAGGGCGCATCTTTCTGTCAAAGTAGAATCCAATTCTGAGGTTTTTCAGTTTTGGACTCGACACTTCTGTCAGAAGTTAGGGATTTCCATAGAAGTGGAATTTTTCAGTGAGCCCAGTCCTGGATTGATCTCCTCCCCAAAATCAAAATTTAGAGATCAATATCAAAGCATTTGGTTGGACAGAACTCTAGAAAAACAAAACCCTAATCTTCTCCTGAACTAACACTACAGAATTTCAACTCCAAATCCAGATCCAACATCTTAACCTGGTAAGATCTAAATATTTTGTATTTCCTTTTGAGGTTCTCAGTTAAGATGTCTCATCATACCAAGCTTGATGAAAAGCTTGAGGGAGCTGATAACTTCCAAGCCTGGAAGTATAGGATCTCCCTAGTCTTGGAAGAAAATGAGTTGGACTCCTATATCAGTGAGGAGGTTCCAGTTCCAAAGTGAGATGATGCTAAGGCCTTACACAAGAATAAGTTGGTTATGGAAAAGAGGATTATTGTTGATTCAATCAAGGATCACCTCATACCACAGGTTTCCTCCCTAAAGACAGCTAAAGCTATGTTTGATGCCCCAACCAAATTGTTTGAAGGGAAGAACATAAACCAGAAGATGACTCTGAGAAACCAACTAAAGAATGTAAAGATCCAGAATGCAGAAACCATCTAGACTTACTTTATAAGGGTCTCTCAGATCAAGGAACAACTAGAAGCAGTAGATGAAGAAGTGGAAAATGAAAAGATTGTAATGACCACCTTGAATGGTCTCCCTAGATCATGGGACTCCTTTATTCAAGGAATCTGTGCCAGAAAGAAGTTAGTCAAGTTTAGCAGACTATGGGAAGAATGCTCTCAAGAAGAAGCTCGGATAGAAGCTCAAGAAGAGAAGATGGGAAGTGAAGATCAAGCTCTCACAGTTCACTCCAAGAATAGCAGAAGAAACTCTCATCACTCCAGAGGTAAGACCTTTCACCATAAAGATAACATTATAAAGGACTTATCTAAATTAAGATGTTGTACATGTGATGAAAGAGGACACTTTGCCAAATATTATCCTAGAAGCAATATTAACTCACATAAAAAGAAGGGAAACAAGAGAAGACATCATGCTCAGGCTGCAAAGGATGGTGAACCTTCCACAAAGAGAACCAGATATGAAAGTGAAGATTCTTCAAGTGATGAAGAATATGTTTTGATTTCCGCTCTCATAGGAAACATTACTCATGGAAGCAATGATTGGCTTATAGACAGTGGGGCTTCCAAGTATATGACAGGATTCAAGGAATCCTTTGTGAAACTATCAAAACATGAATCACCTCACAAGGTGAAGCTCGGAGATGACTCCCAGTATCCAATAAAAGGAAGTGGGTAATCCTCCTACAAGCTAGACTCTGGAAAGTCTATGACAATGAAGGAAGTATTGTTTGTACCAAGACTAAAGAAGAACCTCCTCTCCATATCTGCATTAGATGCAAAAGGAATGAGGGTTGCATTTATAGATGGCCAAGTCATCATGTGGCCAAAGGGAAATACTATTAATGATGCAATAGTGATTGGGGAATAAGAAGGAGGATTATACAAGTTGAAGGGCCATATATAACAAGCCTTGGTCCATGACACAGTAGAGCCAAATGAACTATGGCATAGAATTCTTGCACATTTGCATTACAGAGCACTACCACTTGCAAGCAAAGCTGTTGAAGGTCTTCCAGAAATTCAAACAAAACATGACGGAGTCTGCAAAGGATGTGCGAAAGGAAAGAACACAAAGAAGACATTTCTAAGTAGCAAGAGCAAAGAAAAAGGAATCTTGGAAATCATCCACTCCGACGTATGCAGTCCAATGCCATCAAGTTCACTAAGAGGGTATGTATACTATGTTTCTTTTATTGATGACTTTTCTAGGAAGACATGGATTTACTTCATGAAGAACAAAGATGAATTATTCATCAAGTTCAAGTAATTCAAAGCCTTGATCGAGAACCACACTGAAAAGAAGATCAAGAATTTTCGATCAAATAATGGTGGAGAATTCACATCAAATGAATTCAAAGAGTTATGCAAAGACTCGGGCATTAAGAGGGACTTGTTGTTATCAACCCAAATGGCACTTCTCCGTCCGAGTGCCAACATTTCCTATGTTGGCGCACAAAAGGACATTTATGGATTGAAGGTTTCCTAAAACACTATAGATGGGAATGTTATGAAATACATTCACTATCCATCCATCTTGCCATTTTTACCTTTTCATATGTCAATTGTTGTACATGACTTTTCCTATAAGCAACTCGTGTACATATGCGACTTTTCCTACAGCATGTCGCGTACTGTACGCAAGTATTTGTCATTGCAACCCACGTACAGATCTGTATGTGGGTTTCCCTTATAGAAACTCGCGTGTCATACGCAGGTTTCCAGTATCAATACTCACGTACGCCTTCCCTTGACATTAAAAATAATAAATCGTGATTATTTGAGATTTGTTAAGCCTTAAACAATAACTATCTTAACTGTCTCAACCTCCTCAACCTTCGAAATTGCCTTATTTCACTAAGTATAAATAAAGGCCTTGGGGAGGGCATTAATCAATCATACTTGGAGAGCAAAGTTATGCTGGTAGTATCTATTCAAAAGTCTTTGGAGCAGCAGAACTCAAAATCCTTTAGTTGCAGAGGAGTCCTTGTTTCAGGCATTGCGTTGTAACCTTAACTCATTCACTATTGTTAATAAAGAGAATCCTTATTCCAAATGTGTGTTGTATATCTTTCATGTATCATGGTTGGATGAATATTTATGATTAAGCACTCTATATATTGTTTATCTAACTTTTTCTATATACATGTTTAAGCTTGCACTTGGAGGATTTGCTCTTTACAGGTGAAGGAGAAACATCCCTAAAAGCTTTGGAGGAGAAGCAGAGCGAGAGAAGACAAAGCTTGGATCAACCATCGTGAATTGGGTGAGTCCATCGTATCTTCCTATTTCCTTTCCGTACTTTAAATTTGATTGCCTGCAAGTTTTAAGAGTACGTTGGTAACCCCAGACCTTCAGTTATAAGGTGTTTATTCCTGAACAGCAGAACTGGCGACTCCGTTGGGGAGCCCAGACTACTGTAGGTTATTTCTATTACCCTTGACCAGTTTTTTCCTTGAGTTTGTGTGTGGTATCTTGTCTTGGTTCATGCTTACCATAGTGTTTGAAGGCCTTGTGGATTTTCCTTCTTTTCGAGAAAATTTTGTACCTGTACGTGGGTTTCTCTTATACATAGTCATGTACAGAGGCCTGTGTATGCGGGTTGCTCTCTAGGAGAGTTGCGTACAAGCCTTATACACAGTCATGGGTTGCTCGCGAGTTTCCCTTATACACAGTCGCGTACAAGCCTTATACACAGTCGTGGGTTGCTCGCAAGTTGCCCTTATACATAGTCGCGTACAAGCCTTGAAATAGGGATTTTTGGGCTAGGGTTTGCTTGTCCCTGTGCTTTTGTGATTCCTGTTTGTTAGTTGGCCCTCCTTATAAACAATGTGTTGTTAGCTTGATGACCTTGGTGGCCACACCTTGTGTTTTCCTGTAAAGCCCTTGAGTTTCTTTTGTTTGGATTGTCTTCTGTTTGCATTTTGAAGTAGGTTTTCCTATTTGGGTTATAGGTTGAAGTGTTTTTGTCCAAATCAGCGATCAGGGTTTTGGGCAATGTTTTTCCCAGTCTATATTTAGATAGTGATTGGTTTTCCACTTACCTTTGTGTGTTTTCAGTGATTTCTTGTCATTGTACCCGCCCAAGCTAGGGTTCCAAGTCTTCCCTTGTTGGTTGATTTTTGGTCTTATTAATCTATTTACTTCAATTTGCTTGTTTTATACAGTTGATTTGGTCCAAGTATACTCAAGTTTAGTGCATCTTAGGTGCATAGTAGTGTTTGAGCATTTTAAAAAGTGTAAAGAAAAACATTTTCAAGCTTTTTGCATTTGTTCTTGCGTAAGTAGTTTTCATTTCAGTTTTAAAATATAATCTCAAAACTACAAAAATATAGTCTTAGTTTCTCTTTATCGTTGCATTTGTTCATCAATTTATATTTACAAAAGAAAAAGAAGTTTGCTTTAGTAGTGGTAATTTGCTTTGAAAAAATACACCTTTGCTTTTTTATTTCTTATCAAGTAAAAAACACCATAGTTCATCACTCCATGTCCTTCTAAGTAAGAAATAGCCCTTTAAAATGAACGCAATAATTAAAATTTACTAGTAATTTTTATTTTTAGGGCCATTCACCTACTAGCTTAGGCTAGACTTGTGGGATAGGAAGTGTAAACTTCCCATAAGTTTTTAAAATTCAGACGTAGTGGACTATTTGATAGGTAAATCCTTGTCTTTATCAATTGTATCTCGAAAGCTCCTCTCAAAAGGGAGTTAAGCACGAGGCTGCGTGGAGGCATTGGAATGAGGAGATAACCCTCTGATTCCTTGTTAGAACGTAAATTAGGACTTTTACACATCTGGGGATTCTGTTCTAGACAGAGTTTCGGGCTCAGCTACCCTGCCCATGCGTACAAGTCAGGCTTGCGACTATCCCCCCAGACTATTGGTATAGCTAAGGTAGCCTTTAGTCTCTTGACATATAGGGTTCATACCTAGGTAAACAGGAATGCTATTTCTGGTTCATCTTGGATGGGCTTGGAAGGTAACCCTTGTTGTAAGTGTAGGAGAGCAGTGGGTGATTCCTCCCCTTGTGCCTAAGAACCACTTCAAGGACGTCAAGTGATCGTTCTTCAGCTTTCTTCGGGAAAGCATATCTTTCACCCTTGTTGACTGTTTGAGGCTTTAGGAAATTTCGTACTGTTTGCTCTGTGGTCTTGTCTGTGTTTAGTTGGCCTTAGGGTTTGATTTGTTAAATTTTCAATCGTGGAGGACCAACCTATAAGAAGGTCAATAAGGTTGGAAAACCTTCCTCTTCTCGTCACATTGGAACCTCCACCTATTAATTCTTGCACATGATCTAGGAACTAAGAATCAATCTCATGAAAGAATAATCAACAAATACTCATGAAATGGTGTTAATCGGAACCAAAATGGTTTCCTCTCTGTATATTCAATAAACAATGAATAGTTACAATAACAATGTCAAGCAATTGCTTGAATGAGTGAAGAATTCGAATACCTAAGGAGGCAATTCGAAATCAATGAGTGAGTCTAGCTTAACTGACTCTTAGCCATTCAATCACACTCAGTTAACCACTTGAACAAAACCCTAATTGACTCACCAAACCCTAACTGAAGTCAGAGTGCAATAAATGACTGAATCTCAACTGAAGGAGATCAAACACATGTCATAGCAAGCCAACCATCAAGTGCTAGTGCTCCATGACTTCAATGAACACTGATGAGGTTAACTGAAGCTGAACTGATCATTAGAAGTTGGTGGAGGTTCCCTGTTGAGTCCAGATCATTAAATAATAATAAATAATCATTAAATAATATATTTAATGAGAGGAGGTCCCTTA
>LPNX011180066.1:459736-493297 GCA_001517045.1 Pseudotsuga menziesii | reverse complement strand
GCAATTAGGTGCATTAATATCACTCAGATCACCCCCGAAGTGCTCCAGTTAGCCTCCTTGACTGTAGGAGAAGGCTAAGTTAGCCTCCTTGACTATAGGTATTCATGGGTGTGACTGGATGATGGCAATTAATGCTCCACTGATGTCAATTAATGTCAATTATAATTAGGATAGTGGTTTAACTAGGCCAATTTGACCAAAAAGAGTGTGTATGATGGTAAATGTCTCCAACACCCCCCCTTAAGTTATACTCAGGAAGAGTTAGAAAACATAGATGCATAAAAATGCTAGGGCCCCGGAAACAAATTCCATAGGTCACCCTGTACAATAAAGTAACTGCTTAATATAACCAAGGAAACAGGGAAAACCTCATGGGAAAAATACCCCCCCTCAAACTAAGCATTAAATCAAGAATTGGTTCTTCTATGCAGCAGCATCCTGAGACTGTGCATGTGAAACTATGAATCCAAAATAAATGAATATGTCTGGAGGAATCTTCCACTTTGGAAGAAGAACAATGCACTCAACTGAATCAGAAATATAAACAACTGCATGGTGAAAACTGGACCCATGTAAAGTAGCTGAAATCATCTGAAGAGAGAGAAAAGGTTCTTGAGGATTCAAACCATGTGTGGAACACTCAAGAAACTGATATGTTGCAGCCTTGAAAAGCAAACCATGAGTGGTAGAATCAGCCCCAATTTTTAGGAGCAAGTGTCCAAGCGGATGCAGAATGTCTTCCTCTTTACTAGTTCTGTGAGGAGATGAGCTTGTGACCAAAGGTAGAGAATCCCTGGGACTCTGGAGAGCGAATGCTTGAGCTCCATAATCTGATATAGCTTCAGAAATATCTAATGATTCACAAAATAAAATATCATCAACCTCATAAGAGAAAACTAACACCAAATCCCCAGCAGCAAAATTGAAGAAGAACTGCAGTACTTGATTTTTCACACCGGAATTGGTGAGAGTAGCTACAAGCATGACTGAAAGCTCTTGGATTTTAAAATATGAACAAAATAATATCAGATCAGAATTTAAATCAGATCTAAATAAGTTCACAATAGATCCAAAACTATGAAATCAAATCAAATCCCCAGCAGCAGTTTTGTAGGAGACTTGCGGTACTTGTTTCTTCACACCGTTGATGAGAATAGCTACAAGCAGTACTAAAGGTTTATGAACCTGAAATTTTGAACCAATAAATATCAGATCAGATCCAAATAAGATCATATCAGATCCAAAAAGGTTCATATTAGATCCAAAATTATGGTCAACCGAGACGGTGGATGCACAATTGTCTTTTTCTTCAAAATTCTGAATTTTGGTGCATGCAATCTTGCAGGATTTTGTTGGAAGATCTAGATCATGGGGAGCGAATGTGTCACTCTTATAATCTGATATTTCTTCCAAAATATCCAATTTTTTACATATTTACACACCATCAGAAACATTAGAGGGAGAAAAATCAAATTTCTCTTCACTTTCAGAAGCAATTACTAGTAAATTTTGCACATAATTCAAAGGAAAATCACTGGTGAATGTTTGAATGGAAGTGTAGCAGTATTTTTCTTCAATATCAGAGATTCGAATGTCTTCTTCTGTTTCAGCAATATGAGGAGATGAGATATCATAGATCTCATGAACTTCCGAAGCATTAGGAGAAGGAGTCACTACATGGAGACTTTCTTCAATTCGAATTGAATGTGTAGAAGATTCTGCTTCATCTTCATTTTGAACAACTTCATCAGAGAGAGTAGAGGCTGAGAATTTTGAGTGAAGAACTCTTGTGGTGTTGGCTGTGATCTCCAAAGTACTATTATGATCCTCATTGTGCTTTCCAAAGGTTTTGTCCAATATTGTCCAGACTTCCTTTGGGTATTCAACATAACCAATAATAAGGTAGTACAAGCTAGGAGAAAGGGCCGGACATATTGCTCCAATAGCTCTATCACCGTCATTTAGCCATTCATTCTCATAAGACTCTTTTATAAGTCTAAGAAACACCTCATAAAGACCTCGTCTCTTTAGAGATGCAATCATCTTCAACTTCCATTCCGAATAGCTTGTGAATGGGGTGAGAAAAGGGATTGATGAGTCCATTCGAAGTTGTACCTGTTAAGACCTGCAAATCAAAACAAAAAGGGGCACCGTAAGGTCAGACAACTTGCACATTCTAGGCTTTTATCACACCCAGCATAGTCAATCAAGCAAGCCTGATCAACAAGTTCTTTACTTGGGATATTGAGTGGTAAGCCTTGGCTTTTGGTGCAGTTCTGGATTTTTGAGCTATTTCTCAAATTTCATGGAGAAATCTGTCAAAAAGCTTGTTTTTGAGAGATAGATCTTTGTCCTGCCATATGCTCTGATACCATATTAATTCTTGCACATGATCTAGGAACTAAGAATCAATCTCATGAAAGAATAATCAACAAATACTCATGAAATGGTGTTAATCGAAACCATAATGGTTTCCTCTCTGTATATTCAATAAACAATGAATAGTTACAATAACAACGTCTAGCAATTGCTTGAATGAGTGAAGAATTCGAATACCTAAGGAGGCAATTCAAAATAAATGAGTGAGTCTAGCTTAACTGACTCTTAGCCATTCAATCACACTCAATTAACCACTTGACCAAAACCCTAATTGACTCACCAAACCCTAACTGAAGTCGAAGTGCAATAAATGACTGAATCTCAACTGAAGGAGATCAAACACATGTCATAGCAAGCCAACCATCAAGTGCTAGTGCTCCATGACTTCAATGAACACCGATGAGGTTGACTGAAGCTGAACTGATCATCAAAAGTTGGTGGAGGTGCCCTGTTGACTCTAGATCATTAAATAATAATAAATAATCATTAAATAATCATTAAATAATATATTTAATGAGAGGAGGCACCTTAATTGACTGGTTGAGCTGATTGTAACCACCAGTTAGCAATTAGGTGCATTAATATCACTCAGATCACCCCCGGAGTGCTCCAGTTAGCCTCCTTGACTGTAGGAGAAGGCTAAGTTAGCCTCTTTGACTGTAGGTAGGCATGGGTGTGACTGGATGATGGAAATTAATGATCCACTGATGTCAATTAATGCCAATTATACTTAGGATAGTGGTTTTACTAGGCCAATTTGACCAAAAAGAGTGTGTATGATGGTAAATGTCTCCAACACCACCTCCACCCCAAAGGCAGAGATTGGACATGGACGGTTCATTTGAACCGGTAGGAGTAAGTGAAGTTTCAGGTGAACCATCACTTATAGCTAACCATCTTGATTTTGATACAGTTGAGATAGAAGACTTGCAAACTAACGAGTTTACAAGGAATTTTAACACACCCTCGACTGACTTAAACAATCTTGTGATCATCCAGGTTAGACCTTTTGATTCACCTGTTTTAGGTGTCCCTGTGGGTAGGATTATGTCTACTATGGGAGAAAGTTATTTTGTTTTCACCTCAGTCGTTCCGGTTGAAGGGGTATTACCTCCCTCGGTGAGTGCCCCTAGATATAGCATACCTTCTACGCCTTTGACTCCAGCGAGTTGGGTGGTCCAACTTCCGGTTCACTCAAGCCTAGAAGGTGCTTCTGGTGACATGGTTACTGGGATTCCTAGTATACCTATTGTTCCTTCCTCCTTCACATACACTGCCCAGAGTGGTCCAGTAGGATCCTTGGCTTTCGTCCAAGGATTTCCTTGGAATGGGGGACACATTACCCCATCCACTCCATATGTAGGCCCATCACCTTCTTATGTAGGAGTGCAGTTTGGAAACAATACCTCTTATGGGAAAAGTTTTCAAACTTCGATCTCGGCCCCGTTTACAAGCTCCCCCTTTTCGTTGTTTAGCGGAGGGATACATGCTCCTATTTTTTAGACCCCAGTTTCGATTGGGACAGCCCGAACTTCTTATACTGCACCTCCCACTCACAACCCTATGGATTACAGATGGAATCCATTTCAAAGTAATCCATCCACTTCGCAACTGGTGGCAGGGGGCAACCCCACCTTTACATATGGGCATTTGGGGGCAGGTCCCTCTAATCCCTAGACTGGCACTTTTAGTGCCCTGGTTCGACCCAAGCTTCCATTCCTGGCAACGTTAAACTTGCCAGATTTGTCTAAGTTGATGAATGACCTGGTGAGGCATGACCCCTCGTGGCCACCTGTTCCCACCAAATTGCCATCAGACATCCCTAAATTCGAAGGTAAAGTTGGTGAAGATCCTGGGGCTCATGCCACCACATTTCATTTATGGTGTTCTTTGAATTCATTGAATGAAGATTTAGTTAGGTTGAGGGTATTCTAGAGAACCTTAGCAAGTACCACGACAAAATGGTACATTGAGTTGCCTTCTGCTACTTTCAGTAGTTTTTGGGACTTGGCTAGTGCATTCCTTAGCCACTTTCAGCTTCCAGTCCGATATGATTTTGGAACGGACTTGTTATCTACCTTTAGGAAGAACAAGACTACCCACATCTTAGATCATATCCAAGAGTGGAGGAGGAGAACGAGCCTTATAAAAGCCACCAACCCTCCTGAGTTCTTACTAGAGTGGTTCCTTAAATCCCTGTTGCCCTACATATCTAAGGACGTATCCACCTCAGGAGTGATGAATGAAGAAGAATCCATTCTCAAGGCCCAGCAATTGGATTTGATTTATTCACAATCTGGGATCTTGTATGAGATTATCCCTGAGGCACTGAGGCCTACCCATGATGTGGAGAATCCTAAGCCTGAACCCCATGCTGATGGTGTGGTTGGGTCCGTAAACTCTCCCATCGTAGAGTCTTTGGCTAAACAACTTCACCAGTTGTTCGTCAAGCATTCTATGGCGGAGGTAGCAAAGGTTGCCCCCTCCCCCCAGAGTGAAATTTTTTTTGTACAAACCTCTCAGAAGGGAAATAAACAGCCCGATGGGAAGAAAAAGAGAGGAAAGAAAGGAGAGGGAAACCAAAACAAATAGAAACCCGTGAATAGTGCTGATGGGGGCAAGAAAGAAAAGAAGAAGGTTAAATTCCCATGTAAGTTATGCCACAAGGATCACCTTACTCACCTTTGTCCCCTTATGGAACAAGCCCAGAAGCTACTTAAAGCTCAACAACCGGCTGTCCTGAAGGATACTTTTCCCCAAGGGCAGAACTCTGCTTCAGCTTCTAATGTAGTAAGGGGCACTCAAAATGCCCCTGACCCAAACTATATCAACATGGTTCGATCTTCGACTTTGTGACAGACTAGGAATAAAAACTATGAGAAAGAGACTTTTGAGAAGGGTAAGGATATAGGTGAAACTTCTAACCCTCTCATGATCGAGAATCCTGCTAAAACTATGTCGAAGATACCGAAAGGTGTCTTCAAGAAGACCTTGCTTAGCCCTAATGCTAGGGCTGCTTCAAACTACTCCATGGTTGAAGATATAGCCCAAACCCTGTGTGCAATGTCAGCTTTAGAGGTGTTACAGAGCAGTCCCGCCCAGTGGGATGCCCTCTAAGCAGCTTTAGGCAGCATGGACTCATCGAGTCTCATGGCAAAATTTCATTTGTCTAATGTTAAATTTCACCTACCTTACCATGTAGCCTTATCAATAGATGTCATCCATGGTGGAAAGACCATTGGAAGGGCAGTTGTTGATGAGGGTGATTCTACATGCGTTATGTCCTTGTCCTGTTGGAAAGCTCTCGGATCCCTAGAGCTGGTCCCATCAAACACTCTACTTACTGCTTTCGATGGAAGGTCATTATGTCTGCATGGTATCCTACCAACTTTTGAAATTAAGCTGGCAAGGAAAGCAGTGTATGTTGAGGTGGAAGTGATTGATGGACCTTTGGACTATAATTTGCTCCTAGGAAGAAGCTGGACTTATGCCATGTCTGCTATTGTGTCGGCCGTCTTTCGGGTAGTGGTTTTTCCACAGGAAGAAAAGTTGGTTACTATTGACCAACTTGATTTTACTCAAAAAGGCTGTCTAGAGTCTAATGAGTTCGATGTGCCATTGGTTGACTAGGTCAAACCTGTTGCACAAAGCTTGGGGGTTGGAATGTACACATCATTGATGGTCGCATTTGATCTTCAAGCCCCGATTAACTATATTGGTTCTACTAGTGTGGGGAATTCCATAGCCACGGTTGTTGATAGGATTGATCCTTGGGTTCTCCCTTCCCCCCATGAACTGAAAGTGCCCTTATCGGTAGTGGAAGTAGCTTACCAAGCTATCACTCAAACCACTGTTGATCCCATTCCAAATCCTCTCATAGTCTCGGAGGACCTGGAAGAAGTCTATTTTTCCGCGTGGGCGGAAAACTCTTTGCACTCTATGGACTGTTTAGATACGGTTTTACCTTTTGATCAAGCCATTTTGGAATCCATGAGTGGACATGGTAATATCTGTGAAGATCTTCACCATCAATCCTATTTTCTTCCAGAGCTAAGCAGAATAGAAAATCAAGAGTTTCATATGAGACTGTCAGATGATGTTGATACACCCATTAATCCCTTACCTAGTGAACGAATGTTTTCCAAGGGGAATATGGAAAATATTTCCACTACTATCCCTATCAACATCTCTGTAAATCCCGATGTCGTGGAAAACATATATATAGGTGCAAACTGCTCTCCTTAAGAGATTGCTATCTATACTGCCTTGTTTAAGGAATTATGTGATGTCTTTTCCTGGTCATATGAGGAGATGCTAGGCATTGATCCATCGATTGTTGAACATGAGATCCAAACATATCCTAATGCCAAACCTATTTGACAAAAGTTAAGACCTGTTAACCCGTGTAAAGCGGCATCTGTGAAGGCCGAAGTTGAAAATTTATTGAAGGCTGGTTTTATTTATCCCATACCTCCGATAGAATGGGTATCCAACCCTGTTCCTGTTGATAAGAAGCAAGGGAGCATACGCGTCTATACTGACTTCAAAGATTTGAATAAAGCCTGTCCTAAGGACAACTATCCCACATCATTTATAGACCAGATTATAGATGCTTGTGCAGGAAGTGAAGTGTTCTCATTTATGGATGGTTTCTCCGGATACAATCAAATTCAAATAAAACCAGAAGACCAACATAAAACTGCTTTCATTTGTCCTTGGGGTACCTTCGTGTACAAAAAATTCCCTTTGGATTGAAAAATGTTGGGCCAACCTTTCAATGGGCTATGAACTCTGCCTTCCATGATATCAAAGCCATTGTCAAACCTTACCTTGATGATCTGCCTGCACATTCTCGTAAGAGGATTCAACATCCAGATCACTTATGGTTGATATTTGAGAGATGCAGATACTATAAAATCCGCTTGAATCCCCACAAGTGCATGTTCTGTGTCGAGTCAGGAAGATTTCTTGGGTTCATTATCTTTAATAGAGGCATCCACGTGGATCCATTAAAAGTAGAGGCCATTGTAAATCTGCCTCCTCCTCATTCTATCAGGCAACTTCAAAGCCTGCAAGGGAAGTCTAATTTTCTTCGACATTTTATCATTAAATATGACAATTTTACCAAGGGTTTCATGTGCCTACTTAAACAGGACACCCCATTTGTATGGGATGAAACTGCACAACTCGCTTTTGAGGCATTGAAAAAAGCTTTATTGTCGGCACCTTTACTACGTCTGCCAGATTACTCTAGGGATTTTATATTGTATCTGGCCGCGTCTGAGTCGACCATTGGGGTAGTACTGGTCCAGGAGGATGATAAGCTCGCAAAGCATGTCGTTTACTATCTTAGTTGTGCTTTGGCCGGACCTAAACTTAGGTACTCCCACGTTGAGAAATTAGCCTTAGCAACTGTCTATGCTGTTCAGAGGTTACGTCACTACATTTTACTGAGGACCACAACAGTAGTGGCAGATGTGAATCCTTTTCAATATGTTTTGTCCCGACAGATTGTTGGGGGAAAATTCAACAAATGGATAGTCATTCTCCAAGAGTTTGACTTGGATTTTCAGTTCGTTAAGTCTAAAAAGTCCTTAGTTTTTGCTAAGTTTATAGCAGAATTTCCTACTGAAGAAGATGTAGCCGTTGAAGATGACTCATTCCCAGATGAGCATATCTTCTTGATATCCACCTCTGATCCTTGGTATGGGGATATTCGTATATATCTCCAAACTTTGAAGTATCCTGCAGCTTCCTCATGGGAGGAATGACGTAAATTACGCCTTCATGCTAAGAACTACCTCATCATAGGAGATACATTATATCAAAGAGGGGTAGATTCCATTTTGTGTTGATGTCTTGCCCATGAGGAAGCAGAGATTGTCCTGAATGATTCCCATAGTGGAGCGTGTGGGGGTCATTTATCTGGGTTAGAAACGGCCCAGAAGATACTATGTACCGGTAATTTCTGGCCCACGATCTTCAAATATTGTGTGGAAGCGGTGAAGCACTGTCATCCTTGTCAACTTTACACCAAGAAAATGCGGTCACATCCTGCTCCATTGTCTCCCATTGTCTCGGTAGGCCCCTTCATGAAATGGGGGATTGATTACGTGATATGCAATCCAGCCTCGGCTAGGGGACATAAATATATTATTGTCAATGTTGATTATTTTATGAAATGGGAAGAGGCAATGCCTACTTTTAAAGCCGACGGGGAAACATCAACTTTCTTCATATTCAACCAGATTATAGCACGGTTTGGTATACCCAAAGTGATTGTCACTGACCATGGCAGTCATTTTCAAAATGGCATGATGACGGAACTAACCACTATGCTTGGATTCATATAAGAACATTCATCTTCGTACTATCCACAAGCAAATAGTCAGGTTGAGGCTATAAAGAAGACTTTGAAGACCATCCTCAAATGTACAATTGATGCAACCCGTTCTAACTAGAACATCATGCTATACCCTGCTCTTTAGGCGTACTGAACTAATGTAAAAACTGCTATAGGTTTCTCCCCCTTCCAACTTGTTCATGGAGTGGAAGCAGTTACCCCGGTTGAATGTGAAATCCCGTCTTTGAAAATAGCTATTCATGTGTTACCCGATATGACAGAGATTGAAGAATGTCTGGTACATTTAGAAAACCTTGATGAAAAACGTAGAGATGCGCTGACTGCTAATCAAGCTCACAAGAATAGGGTCAAAAACCAATATGATAAGTCGATCAAACCTCGGATTTTCTCTGAGGGGGAACTTTTTTTGCTTTGGGACCAAGACAAAGAACCCCTGGGGGTAGGAAAATTCAAGGCCGTGTGGTTAGGGCCTTATGTCGTGTCGAAGGTCTTAAAGAAGGGCACATATGAGTTAATTGATTTTGATGGGAACAAGCTGTCTGAGCCTAGAAATGGGCTCTACCTAAAAAAGTACTATGCTTAGGCTTAGCGCTTTTTCTTGTATTTAATTGTATGTATTTTTATGTCCATTAGTTTGTCGGTTTTGTTTTTTATACCATCTGCTGGTTGTTACAGATGTCTTCTGAGATGTATCTAGGTTTTGTCGATGGCACCAGTCGCCACACTTGTAATCTAGCTTCAGCAACGTGGGTCATTTACTCTCCCTTAGGACAGCTAGTTGCCGCAGGAGGCGCTTGCTTAGGTCCTGCTTCTAATAATGTTGTTGAATATAGGGCTATAATTGAGCTTCTATGGGATGCTTTGTCATGTGGTATTACCCAGCTAGAAGTTTGTCTGGACTCTCAACTAGTGGTTTCCCAGCTCAATCGATCTTATCAGGTGCAAAACCCTATTCTATNATATATATATATATATATATGTGAGTATCTGTCTATAGATAGGTCGAGTCTGATCCTCAGATCCAGTCATAAATGTATAATATATAAAAAATATACAAAATGTGGATCGCAGTTCATGTTTATGTCCTAGATCTAAGCAGGACCACCTTGGTCCCCATGGTCTCTCTGTACTCTGGATTCCTCAGCCTCTTCGGCTTCAACAACCTCCACAACATCTATGTACACAAGAACTGCTCTGGCCACTCGCCTCAAAAGGCATAACCAGACAGGTGGAACTCCAACCACAAACTCTTGCATGACGGCCAGGATATGCTCTATCCGCAAAGTGGGAACTCTCTGGGTAAGCCTGGCTAGCTTCCCCTCCAGAACCCTAATAAGCCCCAGGTCTTCACTTACGACAGGACGAACAAAGATACGTGGATGCCCCTCAGGGCGGACCAGTCCAATATCTGTATTTTGACATGTTTATAGGACTAGGACTTTGATACATATGTATATATCTATCATTTTAAAATTCATAAAAAATTTTAAATTTTTTTGAAAAATTATAAAATTACCTAGCTCTCCCCATGCTCCTCCTGGAGGGAGGACAAGGTCTGGATCACCTCAAAAATCCATTCCAGCATACAAAAACTGCTCTAGTGCCGGTAGCTGCCGCTCCCACCAGAAGTAGAAGTCATCATCGTACACACTCTGCACTAAGCCTCCTCCTCCTTAATGGAGGAAGATGTCTCCCCATCTGGTCAGCCTAGGCTGATGTAGAAACCGGACTAGTAGGGGTATGGCAGGGCTCAACCCTGGTAGTCTCTCGAAGAAGAAGGCAACCAATATGCTAGAATACCCAAAGTTCTTTCGCCTTCCTCTCTTGCAATCAGAGAGTTGTTTTCTCATGATTGGGACAACTCTTGAACGCCAATCATACAGGGCACCCTGCGTACAACCCACCGCCAACCTCATTTGGTTCTGTGTAGCTAGATGTAATGAAAAGGATCCCGCAATCCTCACTATGGTGCTTGTCAGTACCTGTAGTGTAAAATCATAGATATGTGCAATAGGGACGTAGCTCCCTCTCTTCTGCGTACCAGGTGTGCAGTACACATCAATGTAGTTCTGGACACTTAAAGGATCACTGCTCCTTCCGGTGCCATCTAAGTCGACCGGTGCTCCTCGTCATGACAGGACGGCAATAAAATATATGTCCTCAGAAGTAATTTCCAAAGTCTCGCCTTGTAGGTCAAACATCCCTAAATCATGGTCCCAGTAGTTTATCATGAACTCTAGTAAACGAACATTGGCCCGCATTGGTGATGTGCAAAAGAATTTTAATAACCCACTCGTTCGTAAAGCATGTATGATGGGCGCACTTTGGAGCGCTTCCTGGTCCATATTCTCATGCTCTTGTTCCCTCCATTCCAACACCATCTTCACACCTAGCAAAACAACCATTATGGGTCAACAATATCATATAAAATTTCAAAATTTTTGCCTCATTTTAGCTTTTTATCCTTCACGCAGTACACGTGACTGTCTAGTTAGACATGTCGCGTACTGTACGTGACTGTCCCTAAAGGAAACCCGCATACAAAATGTGTGTATAACCCGTGTACATAGTGTGACATGCTTTAGAATGCTTCAAAATATGAAATTGGGACTCAAATTTGAAAATTGTTAGGATCAAATTGAAAAGCTTTGGGTGTAGGCTTACCTGCAACTTGCGGAATCGGATTTCGTCCACTGGATTGTCCACACTGATCGAATGAAGGTAGAGGTAAAAAATTGCTTCTTATGGCTAAAAATCAAAATGGTGAGTTTTGTTTTAATTTTTGAACTATTTATAGAAATTATATTTCTAAAAGTGGGTTTTTTCCTATAGTTTGAAATGTATTCAACTAATACCATATCTCTTTTTTCCTTGTAACAGGTTGTTCATCATTACAAAGTGTTTTTGCTCCTATAGGGTGGTTTTTGACATTTCCAATGCATTTTTGCATCTATATTTAATCCACGTTAACCTTAGCGATTAACATTTTTTCCACGGACTATGGTATTTTAAACCATTAGTTCCATGTCTTTACCATTGTTCTTCCATGGATAAGACCTTCTTTTCATGCGTATCCTCATTTGAAACCTATGTTGTCTTTTGATACTGATGCTGCAGTTGCTTCAGGTATAGGGGTATTGCTTATGAAGACCTTAGTTCCTCATCTATGGACTAAGTTACGCAAGATTATGTTCCATTTATGTACACAGCTTCCAGATCTTTGAATACTCATCATTATTGTATACTGTGGCTTCGATCCACATTTGGAATATATGTGGTCTTGTACCTGTATCATATGATGTACTCAAATATTGTAAAGGAGATATTGTTTTAATATATTGAACATAACATCCTCAGATATGACTTTGTATATGACATTATTATGTATTTGTTTCAGGTACTACCTCTGCTCCATTGGTTTATGAGTTCTCCAAAGATAAAGATTATAATGTATTTCGGCCATCGCTTCCCTCTAACTTCATACATTAGGGGGCATCTGTTATCAACCCAAATGGCACTTCTTCGTCTGAGTGCCGACATTTTTTATGTTGGCGCACAAAAGGACATTTATGGATTGAAGGTTTCCTAAAAAAATATAGATGGGCATGTTATGAAATACATTTACTATCCATCTAGCTTGCCATTTTTACCTTTTCATATGTCAATTGTTGTACGCGACTTTGCCTATAAGCAACCCGCGTACATACGTGACTTTTCCTACAGCATGTCACGTACTGTACGCGAGTATGTTTCATTGCAACCCACGTATAGATCTGTACGCGGGTTTCCCTTATAGCAACTGGCGTGTCATACGCAGGTTGCCAGTATCAATACTCACGTACACCTTCCCTTGACATTAAAAATAATAAATCGCAATTATTTGAGATTTGTTAAGCCCTAAACAATAACTATCTTAACTGTCTCAACCTCCTCAACCTTCGAAACTGCCTTATTTCACTAAGTATAAATAAAGGCCTTGGGGAGGGCATTAATAAATCATACTTGGAGAGCAAAGTTATGCTAGTGGTATCTATTCAGAAGCCTTTGGAGCAGCAGAACTCAGAATCCTTTGGTTGCAGAGGAGTCCTTGTTTCAGGTGTTGGGTTGTAACCTTAACTCATTCACTATTGTCAATAAAGAGAATCCTTATTCCAAATGTGTGTTGTATATATTTCATGTATCATGGTTGGATGAATATTTACGATTAAGCACTCTATATACTATTTATCTAACTTGTCCTATATAGATGTATAAGCTTGCACTTGGAGGATTTGCTCTTTACAGGTGAAGGAGAAACATCCCTGAAAGCTTTGGAGGAGAAGCAGAGTGGGAGAAGACAAAGCTTGGATCAACCATCGTGAATCAGGTGAGTCCATCCTATCTTCCTATCTTCCTATTTCCTTTCTGTACTTTAAAGTTGATTTCCTGCAAGTTTTAAGAGTACGTTGGTAACCCCATACCTTTGGTTATAAGGTATTTATTCCTGAACAACAGTTGTCCAATCTATATAATCCACAATAGAATGGGGTTGCAGAAAGGAATAATAGAACTATCATGGAATCTGCAAGAGCAATGCTTGATGGTCAAGATCTTCCTATGCATCTATGGGCAGATGCTGTTAGAACAGCGGCGTATGTACAGAACCGTACTCCACACAGAGTACTTGAGACCAAGACACCTGAAGAAGTCTTTTCCGGAAAGAAACCAGAAGTCAGCCATCTCAGAATATTTAGCTGTCCAGTGTACATACACATTCCAAAAGAGAAGAGAAGTAAAATAGATCCTTCAGGAAAGAAGGGTATATTTTTGGGATACTCTGAAAGCTCGAAGGTTTACAGAATATACTTCCTAGGATTCAAGAAGATCAACATCAGTAGGGATGTGAAATTTGATGAAGAACTAACTTACAACAAATCCAAAAAGAGACTTGCTAAAGAACCTGAAGAAGCACCCAGAATTCATGATACAACCATGAACAAAGAAACTCAAGAAGAAGATCGAGAATTTGAAGAACCACAAGAACCTGTAGATCCACCTCAAGAGAAGAATCCTCATAAGAAGAAACCTGATTGGGTATGAGAAGCTATCCAAGGTGCAGAAAGATATGGAGCTCCAGAACAGAATCACGGAGAAAGAAAGAGGACCAGATACTACTACAGGTATGTAGCATTATTATGTGATTTCATTGATAAAGAACCTTCCAATTATGAAGAAGTGGCAGAACGGAAAGAATGGAAGGATGCTATGATCAAAGAGTATCAATCGATCATGAAGAATGATGTTTGGGATGTTGTCCCAAGACCAAAAGGGAAGTCAGTTGTAACTTCCAAATGGATCTACAAGATCAAGCATGCTGCAGATGGTAGCATAGAAAAATATAAAGCAAGATTTGCTGCTCGTGGTTTCTCCCAGAAAGAAGAAATAGACTATGAATAAACTTTTGCACTTGTAGCTAGATACACTTCTATTATATCAGTACTGGCCCTGGCTACAGTGATGAAATGGAAGATACACCAGATGGATGTCAAGACTGCTTTCTTGAATGGTGTAGTGGAAGAGGAAGTATATGTGGAACAACCACTCGGTTTTGAGACACATGATAGGGAGTCTCATGTGTGTAGATTGAAGAAATCCTTGTATGGTTTGAAACAGGCACCCAAGACATGGTACACCAGAATTGACAACTTTCTATCCAGTTTGGGCTTTACCAAGTGTAAAGCAGATTCCAACATTTACTACAAGGTTGAAGATGGCAACCCAGTGATGCTCCTGCTGTATGTAGATGATCTATTTGTAATAGGTATGGATGGGTTGATTGCTGATACGAAGAGGAAGCTTGTTGTCAAGTTCAAAATGAAGGACTTGGGTATGAAGCATTATTTTCTAGGGATGGAGGTGTGGCAGAATGCAGATGGAATTTCCCTGGGACAAGGGAAATATACAGTAGAGATCCTGGAGAGGTTCGAGATGATCGACTGCAAGGCCATGACCACACCTATGGCATTGAACCTAAATCTATTGAGTGATGCTTCATCAGAAGCGGTTGATGCTATGATGCATCGTCAGATGATTGGGTCCTTGATGTACCTAACGAACACGAGACCAGATATTTGCTTTGCTATGAACACCTTGAGCTAGTTCTTGAAAGATCCGAGACATGTTCACTTGATTGCTGCAAAGCATATTCTGAGGTACCTGAGGGGTATAGTTGATTATGGGATCAAGTATAAGGTGAGTCAGAAGATTAACCTGGAGGTTTATGTTGATTTAGATTGGGTAGGTAGTTCCATCGATAGGAAGAGCACTTCAGGGTGTTGCTTTAGTATGGGATCAGGTGTGATCTCTTGGTTTAGTAGGAAGCAATACCGTGTGGCACTGAGTACAACTGAAGCAGAGTATGTCACAGCTTGTTCAACTAGTTGTGAGGCAGTATGACTAGGGAAGCTACTGTTTGATTTATTTTATCTCTAGTTAGATGCTACTTGTAAATATTGTGACAACCAAAGTTGTGTGAAGTTGTCGGAGAACCCGGTGCTCCATGACAAGTCGAAGCATATTGAGATCAAATATCACTATATCAAGGATATGGTGTAGAGGGGAGCAGTGAAGCTCCTGTATGTTGCGAGTCACGATGGACGAACATATAGTTGATGTGTTGAAGAAGCCTTTAGCCAAAGTGAAGTTTGATTACTTCAGGAATAAGCTTGGTGTTCTCGAGATCGAGGTTCCTTCCAAGGGGAAGTGATGAGTCCGTGAGCCATTCTGACATGGTGAGAGGATTCGTTCCTTCCATGGTTAGATGTAAGGGCTAAGCCATTATGTCATGGTGAGAAGATTGGTTCCTTCCATGTCAGATATGAGTGCTGAGCCATTCTGATATGACTGTAGGATTGGTTCCTACATGATCAGATATAAGGGATATTGGCATTCTTTGAATGGAGGTGCCTGGTCAGTTACCAAGAATACTTATTCTAGGACTGAGGGCCATTCTGATATGAATGTGGGATGTGTTCCAACATGATCAGATATGAGTGCATGGCCATTATGATGTGATTGAGGGATGGGTTCCCACTTGATCAGATATAAGGGTTGATTCCATTCTCTTGGAGAATGGAGGCACCTGGTCAGTTACTAGGAACCCTCAACCTGGGGTTAAGATCCTTTCCAGCATGGTTGCAGGATGTGTTCCCGTATGGTTGGATGTAAGTGCAGATCCCTTCCAGCATGGTTGCAGGATGCGTTCCCGCATGGTTGGATGTAAGGGCATAGCCCTTCTAGCAAGGTTGCATGATGTGTTCCCGCATGGCTAGATGTAAGTACAAAGCCTTTTTATCATGGTTGTAGGATGTGTTCCCACATGTCTAGATATAAGTGCTGAGCCTTTCTGATAGGGTTGTGGGATTTGTTCCCACATGATCGGATATGAGTGATGGGCCTCTCTAATGTGATTATAGGATTGGTTCCTACATGATCAAATGTGAGTGATGGGTGTGCCTTTTTGACATGGTGTTGGATGTGTTCCTCTCATGGCCAGATATAAGTGTTAGGAGGGCCATTCTTACTTGGTGTCAAATATAAGCGCTGAAGAAGACCTACATGGAGGCTAGGCCTACAACCAACATGAAAAAGGGCTGGCTCTGTAGAACTTCCTATGACAAGAAGAATCATGAGATAGCACTTTTGATGATGATCCAGTATTAATGATCCAAATCGAGTGATGATCCAGATCCAGAGATGATGCTCTAGTTATGATCCAGATCCAGTGATGATCTAGATCCAGTGATGATCCAGATCCAGTGATGATCCAGATCCATTGATGATGATCCAGATCTAAAGATGAAGATGACTTGTGACGAGGACTCGATGATGATCCAGATGATACAGAGAAGAAGACTTGTGCTAATAAATTGTGTTGATAGAATACCTTCCTAGTTAAGAGGGAGTGTTGATGTAATTGTAACTTCGGAATGTATTCACCTGTATATCTTTCATATTGTACCCTGATGTTTATTCTGGGATGTGTCTGTAATGTACTTGAGTCATGTCATGCCTCGATGTTCCTATCGGGAGGTTCTATAATGTAAACAAGTCATGTCAAGTCATTGTGGGTAACCCTCCTATTGATCAAGGGTTAAAGTCCTCGCAGTTTCGGGGCACTAGGGTTATTACACTCTCCTAGAGAAGTCAGCCCTAGTAGGGTTTAGTCAAGTCAGGAATTAGTATAAATAGAGGGCTAGCCTCTCCATTTATCACACACTCACTCACACTCAATTTTAGCACATAGCTGAGGAAGAAGAAGACACTAGGGCTAGGAAGAAAGAGGTTACTGTTGTTGGGAGATCATCTTACTATTTTGGGGTTTTACTTTTGGTGCTCATTCTATCTCTGAGGAAGTTGCAGGGTTTTCTCCATTTATGGTTTCCCCAATGAAAAACACTATGTTCATTGTCTCTTGTGTTTGATTGTTGTGAATTTTATTCTCTCAGTTAAATATCCTAATATAATGCTAGATTAATATTAAAAATCTAACACTGACATGGTGCTATTAAGGATGAAAATATGGCGCTAACGGGGGTGTCATTTAAGAAGCAAAAACAGACACTTGCTAGGAAGAAAAGAAGGACGTTATTTAGGAAGCAAACCTCGACATTGTTTAGGAACCAAAGTTGGGCACTATTCTGGAAGCAAACCTTGACGCTGTTTAGGAAGCAAAGTTGGACACTATTCTAGAAGAAAAAAAAAGACGCTATTTTGGACGTCATAAAGGATGCTATTTAGGAAGCAAAAAAAGACGTTTTTTGGGACGCTTTATGTTTTGTCCATGACGCATCCCATTTAGCGTCTAGTTTGAGCACGCAATGTAAACAAAAAATTACACTAAAAAGGGATGCTAAATGGGACACTAATTCTAGGATTTGTTGTAGTGTTTTTAGATTGAGACGGATGCATCGGACTATGCTTTGGGTGTAGTGATCACTCAGACTGGTCACCCAATCGCTTTTAATTATGAAACTTTGAATGAAATTTTCATAAGGTATTTTACGTATGAAGATGAATTGTATGCCATTGTGCAATCCCTTAAGAAATGGAGACATTACATCCTTTGGAAGTAAACAATCATTTTTACTGACCATAAGCCTTTACAGTTCACCTCGTCCCAGTTGAAGCTACAAACAACTCGACAACTCAAGTGTATTAATTACCTACAACAATTTCAGTTGGTAAATAAGTATTGGAAAGGTAAATCCAATTCCTCCACCGATTGTCTCATTCGACCACCCATTACTCTACTTTTTATAGTGATGAGTATGCAAGGTTATGACACCACTATTTGGCTACAATTGTATTCAGTAAACTATGAATTTTCAATAATTTATCAATAGCTTCAAATCGACACATTTTCTACTACCTACTACTTCCTTAAATATACCTTTCTATACAAACTTGGACAGCTTTGTGTACCAACCTGTGAGCATCAAAAACAACTCATTTGGGACGTGCACTACAACAACAATGTAGGAAATTTTGGATTAGCAAAGATTCTTTTTATCCTCCAAAAGTATTTTTATTGGCCTTCACTTAAATCTGACATCAACAGGTACATTCGATCATGAATGGTTTGTTACATTGCTAAATTGTCGGATTGACAACATGGATTGTATATGCCTTTGTTGATTCCTAGTTGAGCATGGGAATCTATTTCTATGGACCACCTGGCAGGATATCCTACTGCCAAACATCAACATGACACAATCTTAGGAGCAGTTGACAGATTTTCCAAGATGGTTATTCTCATTCCATGCAAGAAGACTATGACAACACAACAGACTGCACAACTCTTCTTTGAACATGTTTGGAAAAACTATGGCCTTCTGACGACCATCATTTTCGACATAGATACCAGATTTGTCAGCATATTTTGGAAGACTCTCTCGAAACAGCTCGACACAAGACTCTATTTGTCGACAACTTTCCATCCTCAGACAGACGAACAGTCATAAGTTATGAATATCTTGTTAATAAAACTTCTTCACATGTACAACCACAAGCATCGTTAGACATGGGATGAAAGTATCCCATACATACAACACAGTTACAATCATGCTCAACATATCTCTTCATGCAAGAGCCTGTTTGAGATATGTTATGGATTTCAACCCTCATCACCCATCGAATTGATCTGTTCATCGACACATTCAAATGACACTGACTCTGACTGACGAGAAGTTGAAAAACCATTTAAGTTTCAAGACCAAATCTACAACATCTATAAGCAAGCACATGAAATGTTGTAGTGAGCTAATGCGAAAGCTACGGTCTGACATGATAAGCATCGTACTCCTCATTCATTTCAAATTGGGGATCATGTATGGTTACGTATTAACAAGGAACGCTTCACTGGTATGGCTACATCTTAAGAAGGAATGCTTCCTTAAGCATATTAGAGAAAACACTTTCCATCTCGACATTCCTTCATGCTTGGGTCTGCATCCAGTGTTTAATGTGGATCTACTTTGAGCATACCATGCACCACTATTGGAACATACCGAATTACAAACAATAGAACCCGAAGACATCCATCCATATGTTTAGGATCTTCCTTGTGACACCATCATGGGATGGCGCATACGCCATACATGGACGAGCACAATTCCCTTGTTTCAAGTGGCCAAAGATGGACAACTCCCAGCACAAGGAAAGTGGTACTCTTGTGACTAAACTCAGCAACAAGTTTCCTTACATGAATAAGCAAACAATTGGGGTCATTGTTTCTTAAGGAAGGAGAAATGATCCACTTAGCAGTTGGCATGTTTTTCGACTTCGATAGGTTTAGCATCGGCTTCAACAAGTCTGAACCTCAACCCAACCTCGATAATTTCCACATATCGACATCCATCGTTAACACCAGAATCTCGACACAACTACGACATATTGTCTCTATGTTTTTCAGTTGTCTGTAATGGTTGATATACTGAACCATTATAACTTCTTTGTAACTGAACGTAACAGGTAGTCACCCAAGTGTCTCAACACTCTATATAAGCATGTACACTATTGTAATATACAAGCAAGTAATAGAGAAAAATAGAACAATAGAGATTGGTTCGAACTCTTGCATTTTGTCTTTTCGTATACTTTTTGTCTATGTAGTGTATTTCCTGCTTTTCTTATTTTAGTATGATTCCACCATAACAGTGCTCGATTCATTCAATTGAATTGTTGTCCTTTGATGTGCGCTTGGGCACCCGGATAATATTGATAACATAAAAATATAAGTGAAACACATATTTATCCATGGTAATCTTATAAAATTCAAAAATGTGGACATTTTCACCCACAACCTGTGTGCTTTGAATATGCTTTCCAAGTATTTTCAACCTTTTAGGTAAATTGTCATTGATGAGATTATAATTGATTCTAGGGATTATAGAAATAATAACATTTTCTTGCTAAATACATTCATAAACCTGAAATGGGAAGTTTGTGCATGAAAATGAATCTATAGTTATTTTTTTATCATTCTTCATAGGATGATACCACCTATATAAATATACCCTTTCAAATTATTCATTTTGAAGTTTCGACACCTTGTTATAGTTAAGTAAATACCACCATATAGTGGCATCTTATTTTAAACCATAAGAGAACATATATTTCCAATTCCATTTCCAACATAAATTTTCCTAACTTATTTACTCTTCAATACCAAGATCATAGATTTTTCTATAAAATACCGCTTACTATAACTCCAAAAATATAATTAGGGTTTTGACAAAAACCACTTACTTTTGAGGAAAACAAATTAAAATGAGCATAACTCCCTCAATATATTTTGAAATCTTTATTATGATCACAATTAAAATATGCCACATTCATTTTGTATTTACTAGAGTTGGTTTGAAAGAAATATAGTCACTATATCAAAATATATTAACTCTGTAATCTACACAGATGTCACCGAATAAACCCCCAAAAACACTTGATTTTAAATTAATAACAATTTCACTTCCTAGTCTTCATTTTGGATTTTTTTTTTGAAATTGGGTGTCTCAATGAGAGAAACTCATATATGCAACTCAATTTTTTATATTATTCACATAGAGTTTCAAAAATGGACCTAAATTTTGTCATCTTTCTTTTTCCTTCAAAATTCTATAGAAAAACAAACTAATTCTTCCAATTTCAACTTAAGAAAATGCTTTGATACCACTTGCATTGATCCTTGACCTAGAAATTGAATCATAGCAATGATATATAGAATGCTTAAACTTCATAAAGAACCAATTTTCATACACAACAATAAGAGTCACAAGAATGTAGAGATAAACCCTTAAGGTAGGGTAACACCATCAATTACTCTTTAAGAAATGAATCACTCCACAATCCATGCTTTCTACTATATAATTCATCCAACATAACTCTCATATATATATATATATATATTCATGAGTATTCTTAAGGGGCTTATACCAACTACCCATTATTATTATATTGTTTACTCTAACTACCTAATGGACTTATTTATTACCCAAAAATAACCAAGTGTGATTATTCCATTATTATGGCCACATTGCATACATTACCCATTTAGGTACCTCCCTAGATACCCTATATTTTCATCCCTAAGTACATTAGAATTCATATGTGGAGGTGTGAGGGATCACCAATGGCACTTGATCCTAGGAAGCTCTATTTATTTCTCGATGATAATGCTTCCCTCCCCCCTACCAATGTTAAGGGACATATGATGTGATTTCCCTACCACAACTATGGTTAAGGAATTGAGACCCATCCACTATGCATAAAATATCTTAATGGAGCTCAAATCAAAATACCAAGGAAAAGACACCCTTGTGAAGGATCAAATCATTGTGTCTAAGGTTTGTTCATGGAACTTGAGCTTAAGAAGGTTCAATTAAGGATTAAAGACCTTTTTTACCTCATTAACGATGTGTCCATATCATCCCTAGCACCAACAATACTTTCCCCACTCAACACCCTTCTAGGATTAGGCATCCCTTCACTGCTATACAGTTCCTTTAGGAAATTCATCTTGACAAGTGCTTACCATTGTGCACATAGAAGGAGTCCAAGCTACTGCGCACCTTTTAGGAAATCTAGGTAGAAATCAACCAAGGCTTCTTAAGCACCTCATCAGCAACAAAAATCAGTGTGTAGCCCCCTGTCCTAAACCCTCAGTCTCATTGGGTCCAAATGTGATTATTAACTATGAATGCCTGAAAGGTTGAAAATTTGTATTTTGTAATTATTTATATTAAAATACACAACTAATTGTGATGAGGCGATATGTTGAAGAGATCGGGAACCTAGGTATTCACAAGTGGTTGAAAGGGGGATTAGAGGTGTCTTAGTTGGGAAACCTTGGTGTGACCTTACCTTTAAGTCGTGATTTAAGCCTAATATTTTTTATTAACTTAATACTTTTTTCTATGTTAAGATGGGATTAAGTATGATTACTTGGATAATAATTAATAGTTAATTAAAGTGAAAGATGTCGCTCATGGGTGAGATGATGTGGGTAAATGAAAGTAAGATAGACATCTAGTGGGGTTTCTCAATTGAAGGAAGAGGAAGAGGAGAGAGCAGAATGGGAAGAGATGAATAAGGGGAGAGTTTGAGTGAAACAAGAGAGGGTTTGGTTAGTGGAAGAAGGAGAGTGTCGATTCTAATCCTATGAACCTTATTGAGAAACATTTCTACTAAAATTGTATCTTTGTTTTCCTTTGGATGTCCCAATGAAATGGAAAATGGTACAGGAAACTGACTTAGTGGAATTCTGAGCATTGTGCATAGTAATGTGTCTCACTTGTTGTCCTAACAAAAGGAGGCTAGGAAGGTGAAATGCATGCTTTTTGGCATGGAATTGGTAATACATCAATGTTCCTAACACTACAACAAAACCATGTGATTAGCGTCTCTTTTAGCTTCATTTTTAGCATCCACTATCACTTTTAGTGTATGTTTCATCATTTTTTGGACAAAGTGGACGCTGTTGCATGAGATGACACTTTTTTCATCCCTTTTTAAAAGTTGGCACTATTTTGGACGCTAATTAGCATCCCAATTAGCATCCTAATTATCGTCCCAATTAGAGTCCCAAATAGCGTCCCAATTAGCATCCCAGTTAGCATCCCAATTAACATCCCAATTAGCATCATAATTAACATCCCAATTAGAATCCCAATTAGCATCCCAATTAGCATCCCAATTAGCGTCCCATTTTAAAAGTTGGCGCTATTTTGGATGTTAATTAGCATCCCAATTAACATCCCAATTAGCATCCCAATTAGCCTCCTAGTTAGAATCCCAATTAGCGTCCCAATTAGAATCCCAATTAGCATCCCGATTATCGCCCCTTTTTAAAAGTTGGCGCTATTTTGGATGCTAATTAGCATCCCAATTAACATCACAATTATTATCCCAATTAGCATCCCAATTAATGTCCCAAATAGCATCCACAAAAGCATCCCATATAACGCCAAGAATAGCCTAAAAAAAACGTCCTGAATAACATAGCACCATATATTAATCCAGGGTTAGCGATAGGAATTGCGCCATGAATTTCCACAGGAAAAAAATCCAACATAGCGCCAAGTATAGATCCAGGAATTGCACCTAGAAAACATCCAACATAGCACCAGGTATAGATCCAGGTATAACACTTGGAATAATGCCAAAAATTTCGAAAGGAACTGCACTAGGAATGGCAGTAGATTTAGAGCGAGGAATTGTGTTCGGGAAACGTCTGACATAACGTCAAATATATCAATGTCAATGTTAGTGATCATGATTCATGTGATAGTAATTTTGGATCTTGATTTATCATAGTGGAACCTAAATGATCATAATCATGGAACTTTTGGATCATGATTAATCCTACTGAGGGTTAAATTGCTTTAATGTCACCGAAATTGCTCTTATGGCATTTTAGTGTCCCCAACAATATTTGATAAACCCTAATGGCATATGATTGTCCCTAACAACATGACGATGATGCATTACAATAATTATGATGGAGCGTATGGATATGATTTGATAAGTATAAGAGTATATCATCCATTCTTGTGAGGTAGTATGGCTCCTTGCTCATTATTATCACAATTGTATTGATGATGACTATGACAATGAATATGATGTTGATTTATTGTATGATGATGATGAAGATGTGGATGTCAACGATGATTATGCATGTGGTATCACTTTTGGATCCTAATTTATTTTAGTGGCACCTAAATGTCTGTAACGACATCTAAACAACCATATTATCATCAAAATGACTGTAACGACATATAAATGACATTAACAATTACATGACATGAATCCTAATGTTGATGAGTGATTAATAACACTTATGGCATATGCGTGACCATAATAACAATGATGACGATGATTTTGTTGATGATGTACTTGATGCTAACGATGATGATGATAACGAGGATGATGATCAAGATGATGTTGATGTACCATATGGCATTGATGATGATAATGACAACATCGATGTCCACGATGATGATGCATCTCATAATACTTATGTATACTGCAGGACTTGAGATATTGCAGTTAATAACAAGTAATAGAGGTTGTGAGGTGTTGACCATAAAAATATTGTTATCCATTGTGAGGTTGTGGGTTTTACATTGGCTGATATGGCCATTGGATTTAGTAGTCCCCCCCCCACGCCCCCTACACCCCCCTTGCATAAAGATAGTACAATACCACCTATCATGGTGCTACCAAAATGTCACCCAACAATATTGTTTTGGACACCCCCCCATCCATACCCTCATTTTTACCAAGGACATCCAAGGCACAAGACTCTGGATATCAATCTTAACACAAAAGCTAACTTTATTTGTACTCTTAAGGAAATTTTGGTCTTGCTTTAAAATGGAATGAAGCAACAAGCATTTCAATAATTCTTATAGTGTTACTTTGAAGAAGTGGACCAATTGTTTTTACATATTTGGCCTTACAAGTGGACATCTCTCAAGGAAAAAAGCAGTTAGTTTCTCAAGTTTTATGGCATTGGTGGATTTTTCGTTAAAGATTCAGAATAATTGCTTCAATTTTCGGCGATTCTTTTGAGGTTTGTCAAATTTCTATTAAAGTTTAAAGCAGTTTCGTTTATTATGTGAAACACCCTTGAATTGATATATTTGAGGGTTATTTTGCATTATACCTACTGCGAAGCCAGGAAATAGACTTTGATAAACTTTATCAAATATCTTTGTTGTGCACTATGGCAAGTCTCAGGTCATGGGATGCAGGAGTGTCCTATGGATAAAGTATTTCTTTGAAATAAAATGTTATAATTTCAATTACGCCATTTACGCAACATGTTAACCTTGCCAAATTTGGTACGTTGCATTAAATGTGGACCGGCATTAACCTCTAAGAATGGAACATAGTCTAAGAAGAAAATCATGGATGGTTCACATGGATTTTTTACACCCTTTTTTTATCTTACGAGATATCGTTACCCAAAAGAAACTTCACATACTTTCTTTTCATTTGATGTAATTTAGATAACCTTTTAGATCATGGAAAAAGTGCCTATGTCTATTGTCAAATTTATGTTGTCCCATACCTTTATCTCAGGTAATCTTGCTCATTGATCAACTAAGATACAAGAACATTATTTTGAAATATCTACTTCTCATACTAGTAAAGGGCATTATTTGGCTTTTCTATATGAGATTGGGTAGCATTTGTCTTAGCCTGTTTGTTGGGATTTTAGACAGGACCACAATTCCTTGAGGAAGCCCAAAGGCTCACTCAAAGCGACCAACTTTATGTTTAGTTAAAGTGAGCCAAAGTTATGGTAAATGTTATCTAGGTGGGATATAATATGTTTAAATAATTAATTAGTTATATCGATATCCCCACTACTTATTTTAGGTACCAAATCCTTCCTAGACATTTAGAAAGCTTTCTCAACCTTATTTTTAGTCCTAAATCCCCATATCTTTTACTCTTGGCTCAACACAAGCACCAATACCTCCATGGGACATAAAGAGTACAATAGGTATTCTTCCAAGCAAGGTATCTTACCAAGCTCAAGGCTCGTCAATCTAGAGTCTCCATAATCTTTCCCTAACCTCTATGCATTACATAAGAACAAGCCTAGCTTTACCCTCTACCATGAATTTAGCGGCTAGCTTTACACAAAGTCTCTCTTCCAACTGTGGAGCATAGGCTACATATTAGGCCATTAAAATTAAACTAATAAATTAAATTTGGTGTTCGAATCTGTATGAATCACCACCATAAGTTTCATAAAAACAAAGCCAAATTAATTGACTTTAGCTACCAAAATTTTGGTGGGTCTTGACATGACACAAGAGCCAAAGTAATCGACTTAAGCTATCAAAATTATTGGGTCTTAAAGTGACATGAAATAAATAATTAACTTAAAGGAATAATGGTCAAATTTGCGTAAAGTTTAAGTATAAAGATATAAATTTAAGTTCATTCTGTGAAACTTTAGTGCGAGAGTTTTATAATGATTTTAACTCTAAACTTGGTGTTGGATTTTATTTTTAAAAGTTTGGTTCATTATACACCAACTATATGTTAACATATAGTTTGGTTCATTGAGTTTTTTAACATATAGTTTGGTTCATTTGTTCATTTACAAAGAATTTGTTTACATAGTATACCATTGTATTTGGAAAATATTCGTTATTTTTCAATAAGTAGGTAATTTATTTCTTATTTAGTTTTTCTTAGCATAAAAGAAGTTCTTATTCAATTTTTGAGAAATTTAGTTTATATTATGATAGTTATCATTGAAATCCAATGGATTTAAATGAAATTCATAGGAATTTCCCTTCACCTCTAATGTATATAGGTTTTAAGAAAAATCATGGCTTAAAGGGCTATATTGCATCTGCATGTTTTAATTTGTTGTAGTTATTTTATGATTTTGGTTGAGTGGTCACCATGAAGGTTATTTATTCTACCTATTTCATTGAAGCCATTTGTGTGTTTATGTGTATGCTACACCCTTCTCCAAGTTTACCTTTAATATGCAATAAATTGGATCTTTGATCATAAATAAGGATGCTTAGCACTTATTTTTCATCTTTTCCAATTATCTTTGTTTCTTCAAAACATTGAGAAATCAATTCGATGACTAAGTCCTGAAATAGATTTAATGGCTAAGTAATTTTTTTAGCAAAATAATTTTACCTTTTTGTTAGCAATTGTGACAAAGTACCATATAGAACATATTTCTATAGTTTATATATAGCAATAATTGTTTTTAATGGAGAGACACCTCACGAAATTTTAAATTTTATTAAGAAAAAATAGCTTGATTTTTCAATGTTTTGTATACCTTTCCAAAGAAATTAATCCCGCCTAAACATGATGTCGCCCAAAAAAACCTTGGTTTTCTTTCACTTGCTAAAGAGACTTCATTTCCGATGCAGAGAAGAGTTCATTTCATAGCTTTTGTTATTTGGTACAGATTGAGCTGGGTTTCAAAGGTTTTGTAAGGAGATCGCACTTATGGGAGAATATTGGAGTATATCTTGATGATTCTTTATCTCTATTGCAATAAGAGAGGGTGTATTTTCTCTACAATTATCCCTTGTGAAGAGGGCCCATTCAAATTGATCCTCTGGCTGGGTTGTGAAGGTCATAGGATGTTGGAGAATCCAGGTGGGAGAGACAGGGGATTCCTATTTACTATTTGTTTGCATACATACCTCCATTTGAAAGGACATGCCATTCATCCAAAACCAAAAGGAAGAGTTGTTGCAGTGAAGGGGGAAATATTGAGAGTGTTGCAGACATGTACAGGAAGTCTTGGGGCATGGAAATACCAAATACAAAACAATAACTCATATACTTTTACTGTAGTTACAAAATGATGCAAGAAGGGCGAGTTCATTAGTGGATTGGCGACTTGGTAACTGGGTGTTTCATCTCTTGCGTAGTATTTTTGATCTGTAAGTATACGGTTCAGGATAAACAGGTTATCATTTTCTGATTCATGTTGATGGTGCTCTTTCATCTTTTATAGAAATATTTGGAGCTACATGTGTTAGAAGCTCGGCTCATTCAAATTTTGGCTCACATCCAATTCAATTTGATAGATAAAAAGAAACCCTGACAGCAAATACAAAACTTCGGGAAAAATAACTCCCGAGTAAGGGTTCCATATTGAAGAAGAAGTAGAGTGATGGGATTGCTGGCTTCCTATGCGAGGGCACTTGATCATGAGATTGCTAGAGGCAGCATCCGATTACTTCAATTGAACAGGATTTCGTATGAATTTGTGGTGCCGGTGATAGTAAAATATCTCCTGCTCCACCATCCCAATCATTTTATTTGTAGCTCCCGCGGTCTCCCGTGGTCTCATAGTGTTATCATAAATCTGTTGTTGATCAATGGAAGAGCTTATCTTGTTGGTGGAGTTTCCACAAGTCATATATGTTGCATTTCTACATTCCCAGGCATGTAAGTAACCCATATTTCTGAGTATGGATTTTGAGTTTATGCATATCTAGAGAAATGCTCATATTGTATCTTCATTTTATATGCCATGCCATTCTGAAACATCTCAATCCTTGAGAACTAGTGTTTTGAATTTGGAAGGTGACCAATGGTGCAATACACATCAAATATTGAATAAGTCTATTTTAGAATGGTCACCGATAACTTGTAAGGAAAGGTTTAGGCTTTAGATTTCAATCTTCCATGTGAAGCCAATTTATATGGTTTTTGTAATATCAACTTTCAAGGCATTCAGTCTCTATTATTGTTTTACTGCATAAGATCATTTTCTAGAGAAAGATAATATTTTCATGATAGTAGCATTATTTTATTTAGTCTAATTTTCTTTTTTATGATTTTTCTTTCAGCTTTCTTGAATGCAGGCTCTCTCAAGGATCACATCGACTGGAGCCATGACATACTGTTTTATTCGAGAATTTTGAGAAGGGACCTAGAACAACTTATGGAAGTCTATTGAATTCTATGCATAATACCATCCGTGAAATAGGGGTAAGCACTGGTGGGTGATCCTGTTAGTTCTCTTATCACTATGCTTTTAATTGGAGGTAGTTACAGTGGTGGGCTTACCTAGTTAACATTTATAACCATAGAAATTCCACTTTTTATTTAATGTGGCACTACTTAAAGATGCCCGTCAATTGCAAGAATACAATATATATTCTTGCAAATCCTTTTTAGTATGGGAATATTTTATTTGCCTAATATGACATTAGGAATCTAAGAAGATTCACAAAATATATTTTAAAGCACAGTAATCAGTAATGTAATTTAAATTGGAAACTTCAAACCTTTTCATAGAAGCATCCTCAATGCTGTAACATTGACTATGTTTTTACTTTGCTTCATCACAAGACTGGAAAAAAATTCTTCTGCCACACTCTCATGGACTACATAAAACATCAAATTTAACATACTATGTCTTTTGTATATCAGATACCTGAAATTTCTCTGCTGTAATTAGAAGTAGGCAATGAACAGAGATGGATGTCAAGTTCCAAATTATTTTACGGTTCCCTTTTTCAGTTAATTGTTTACCTGGCCATATGAGCATATTTGGCTCACTTGAAAAGGACGACGGTTTGCTTTATTGCTGTAGAATTTTCTTACCTAGTATATAATGGTCTCTCTTTTGAAAAAGGGGTGGATTTATTTCATCCAAAATGGAACTAATATATATACATATCTCTCTCTTCCCCACCTTGCAGTAGGGTCTATAAGTTAAATTTATGTGGAAAACAAAAATTCCATTGGATCATTTCATTTAGGAGATGAATGGACACCCATTAAATTTAATAGCTATAATTTTCCACATAGAGATGTTCCTTGGTGGTTTAGGAGACGAATGGACGCCCATTAACCAAACTGACACTTGTGTGGTAGTAGTTCTCCTAAAAATTTATCTACTCATTGTTTTGACATTCAGACCATGATAAATATTATCTAAGCAGTGCTTGTGATAATGTAATGGGTCTTGAAATGTGGAATAATTGCCACAAGGGTATTGAATCCCATGGTTGGTAAGTTCTTATACCTTATATCTATCTATATATCTATCTATCTATATATTGGGTGGGTGGGGGGTTAATATCCATATAGACAAGGTGTTTTGCACCAACTATTAAAATCATAGAGGGTTTGAAAATGCCTCCAGAAATTTTTTACAATCACAGCAAGGTCTAAACCTGCACATTTATCATCTCTCACACTTCTATCGCCTCTCACTCTTAGTTTAATTTCATACATAGCCAAAAAAATTCATTCCCTCTCGCAACTCTCTATTGCTGCTGTGACCTGAGTCCTGTCCCAAAATAAATGCACGCCATGTTTTGGAAAATGCATGCCCATCAGTGAGGTATGGAAGTGAAGGTTCCTGCTCAAGAAATTCCTTCCATGGTCATTCAAGTAATCAAATCCACCTAATTGCATTAATCTATAAACAAAATAGGAATAACAAAGAGGTAGTGTTGCATCACATGTGCATAGCAGGGAGGTTTTTGTGAAGTTTTGTATACCTTCTTCTACCATTATTTTACTTAGAAATCACTAGAAATACTCATGGATATAACTTGGAGCTAAAGGAAGAGATAATGAGTGAGGCATGTGCACTTGTAATAACATGTCCCTTAGCTTAGTGTGGCATTCAAGGGGAGATGCCAATGGTTGTTTGGTAAATAATCGAACAATCAATTGACAGTTTATTCATGTTTAAAGATAGCATCATTGTAATTTGTGATAATTTCATTCACTTTAAGTTGTGAATGTTAGAATAATCAACCCATAGTATTTACCCACTTAGACATTAATTCATTTATTTTTGTCTTATTTTCCTAGTCCATGAGTCCCACCATGTGCAAGTTGCTAATTGCCTATCCATAGAGGTCAAACTTGCCATCTTTGACTCATGTAGCGCTTGGGGAAGCCTTAGGAATCAAATCTGCTTTATTCCTGGACTCCTAGGCGCCCATCTGCTTTTTCTGCTTTATTCCCTGCTTTTTCAGTGTTTTAAGGCACACAGGAAAGCAAGACTAGGTGAGGTGAATCAGCTTTGTTGCCTCTTCCTCCTCCACTCTTTCCTCCATGAAAAATCATGTATGAGCTTCCATTCCACCACTCATTAGCTTGCCCATGTGCCCTTGCCAATTTGTGAGCTTCATGACAAATTTGGGATCAGCTTTTTACACCTATGGGGGATTTGCCTATTTTGGGTAAGCCTGCTTTATGCTAGCTTTGGATGCCTCCTTGTGCATTCGACCTATTGATGTATTCTATATATTCAGCAACCTATTTTATTACAGGGTTGGCTATTGTACACTGATTTAATATAATTTTGTGTTACAGCTCCATATTCAGTCTCCATTATTGATAATTTTGCATGATCAATTGTAATTTGTTGTGAGTGAAATCAATCTATTGCTGGTCTGAATTTATACATGGTATCAGAGCTATTGTAGGTTGTTACTCTCCTCCTAAAATTGTTTTGCAGGTTCGACATCAAGACTGGGAGCCTTCTACCGCAGCCGGGACAGATTTTCTAAAGCTATGGATTCACAGAAAACTATCCTCACTCCCTTCAACTATTTTGAATGGAAAGCAGAGATGGAGATCTTGTTGAGAGCGAAAGGCCTCTACAGGGTGACTATGGCTACAGAAGCAGAGCCCAATTCTACTGCAGAGAAGATCAAATGGCACAATCGGAGAGATGAGGCCTGTGGCCTCCTATGTCTCAGTATTTCCCGAGACCTCCTTTTCCATCTCGATGGATTAAATTCACCGGATCAAGTATGGGAGAAGCTGTCTGAGCTTTTTGGAAAGATAGATGAGATGAGGGGACATCAGATCGAAAATGAGCTGATTTCTCTGAGTCCCAGCAGCTTTGAATCCCTGCAGCTATATTTCTCCAAGTTCAAAGCACTAGTTTTGCAGCTGAAGCAGTGTGGTATCGAAAAGAAAGATGATCAACTCGTGTTGGCCATCCTCTCAAAGCTAGGACCTGACTACTCAGTCTTTGTTTCGACCTTCTATGTCACAAAACTCACAGCTCGAACCTGGAAGATGCCTAGCCTCGCAGATTTCATGGAATCTCTCACACAGGAACAAGACAAGCTGGTGATGATGGGAACCATCAAACCTTCCAAAGACCAAGCTCTGGTTGCTGGAGATTCGAGGGTGGATTCAAAAAGAAAAAAGAAAGCTAAAAATCCACCTGAGAAAGGAAGAGACAAGAAGCAGTCTCCAGAGGATCAACAAGGTCCCAAAAAAAATACCCAGAAGAAGAAAAACAAAGGTGATATGAACAAGTGCTCATACTGTTCGAAGGGCAATCATACTAAAAGCTCTTGTATGAAAAGGCAGATAGATATGTTAACTCAACTGTTGGAGAAGAATGGCATCTCCCTTCCAGAAGGCTCAAAGAAGAGAGAAGGAGGATCAAGTTCGGATGACAGAGAGAGAGTTCATGCTCTAGTTGCTGGCACATCAAGCTCACCCAGTTTTATCATAGATTCTGGAGCTTCAAGACACATGGTTTCGACTAAGGAGGCCTTCTCCTCACTGGACAAGTCGAAAGGACCATCTATTGTACTGGGAGATGACTCTCTCACTGAAAGTATGGGAAAAGGAAGAATAGATCTTGATCATGGGCAGTTCAACAATGTGTTGTATGTTACTGGTATCGCCTCCAACCTTCTGTCAGTGTACCAGATGACCCACACTGGGTCTCCTAAGAAATTCATATTCTCACCAGATGAAGTTGAGATCACAGAAATCTCAAGTGGAAGAATCATTGCAAAAGGAGTAGCGAATCATGCTCAAAAGGTATACATGTTTTCACACTTCCTGCCTTACTCAAACCCCTCTGCTCTTCTTATCCATGCTAATGAAGCTAGCAAGCTATGGCATGAAAGATTTGGCCATCTAAACTACAAGTATCTATCTGATCTAAGTGAGAAAGAAATGGTCATAGGGTTGCCCAAGATAAAATTTTCCAAAGGTGTCTGCCAAGGCTGTATCCTAGGAAAACACCCAAAGCACAAATTTGAGAAAGCCAGCCATGAGAGAACCTCTGCACCCCTCGAGCTGATTCACAGTGATGTTGCTGGCCCATTCCCTCATATGTCCATGAGTCAGGCCAAATATGCATTGACCTTTATTGATGATTTTTCCAGGTATTGTTGGGTTCACTTCATGAAACACAAGTCAGAAGTTTTTGGCCTATTCAAAGTCTTCAAGGCTTTGGTTGAAAACCAGTGTGGAAGGAAACTCAAAGCACTCAGATCTGACAACGGTGGTGAGTATGTCAAGAATGAGTTTATTAACTATTGTGCAGATGCACGTATTAAGATGCAGCATTCTATCCCCTACACACCACAGCAAAATGGTGTTGCAGAGAGGAAGAACAGATCACTGAAGGAGATGGCAACATGCATGATGGAGGCCAAGACTTTGCCACCAAAGTACTGAGCCGAAGCTATCAACTGTGAAGCCTACATCCAGAATAGGGTGCCTCACAAACGGTTTGATGGCATGACTCCCTTTGAAGCATGGAGTGGGCACAAGCCAGATGTGACCCATTTCAGGATTTTTGGCTCAAAGGCATGGGCTAGAATCCCGACAGAGAAGAGGAAGGCTTTGCAGCCCCAAAGCCAAGAGTGTCTTTTTGTGGGATACTCTGAAGATTCAAAAGGGTACAAGTTGATAAACTTGAGCACAAACAAAGCCTTCATTGAAAGGTGTGTTCAGTTTGAAGAAGAACCCCTTGCAGCAGTCGAAGTTGG
>LPNX011180066.1:393710-458022 GCA_001517045.1 Pseudotsuga menziesii | reverse complement strand
TTACAGCTCCATATTCAGTCTCCATTGTTGATAATTTTGCATGATCAATTGTAATTTGTTGTGAGTGAAATCAATCTATTGCTGGTCTGAATTTCTACAGTGAATGTATGAAATTATGATGGATTCAACTTTTGAATTGGTTATTGAATGAACTACATTGTTCCTGGTTTATCAAATATGGCATTGATTTAGCTAAAAATTGCATAATTGGCTATAATCTTGTTATGACCACTGTTGAGAAAATCATCATCTTCTAAGTAATCCCAAGTCAATCGATGCTCGGCCTTACTGCTGAGCTGAGATGAGTTAACTTTTTCACAAGTCAAACTAACCATAAATGAGCCAGACTTGTGAGTACCCATGGGTTAGAGCTTGTCTATGAGAAACTTGTGGGCTATTTACTACCCAACAGATCCAAATTGCAGTTGGAGATGGAAAACCTTATTGACATCAAATATAATTGCCAAAAATGAAAGTAAACCCCCTCACTTTGAACCATTTCTATTTTTTGAGCTTTTGTCAAATTTTTAGTGAGTTTGAGTTGAACTCTTACACTAACCAAGCTGAGTTGTTCACCGAGCTGATTTTTTCAACATTGGTTATGACTTGTTCAAATGGTTCTTGAATGAGAAGTTTATTTACTATAAGGTATGTAAACGAGTAAAAGTGAAGCAACTTATTTGATTATTGTGTTTCTGGACAAAAAATTGTCTTAAACACTATATAATTGGGCTATTTTGAATGTAATCCGATTATTATATAATAAAGTTGTTTTTTAAGTCTTTTGATAGTCGTAAAAGGCCATTTAGGGGTAATCAAGCTTAAGTCAATTAGCATGAGGTTGTCCCTTGGTTTTGATCTCTGCTTTTGCTTGGTGGTTTCCAACTATTTGTTTTGAGTCCATGGTTTTAGACTTTTAGTCAAAAAACCTATCCATAAATATAGGCTTATTGTCATCATTTTATCATCTTGCTTTTGGATTAGCTGGACTCTCCTTTGTCTATCACTCATTGGTTATTGTGATATGCTTATCACTCCTTACCAATGTGATTGCAAGGCACTCTTTGAAGGTGAAGTCCATAATTTTTACACCTTTTTCATCATTCTCATGCCTTTTGGTAAGACAATAAGGAAGGTAGTATCTTGCATCAACAAGGAAAAAAAATTCAACATAGAGGAAAATACGTTAATTGTTTTAGAGCCTTGAGCTCTTAATTATTCACACCCAGAACTTTCTCAAATCTAGCCATTAACAAACTTCTTTGGTGTTTTGGTTGAATTTAAAAGGTAGATTGTCGAGACTAAGACATGTAGTGAGTTGAAAGGCTCCAGTTGACTTATGATTGATTCCATTTTCCCTCCATCCTATCCTTGTATGTTGTCACGACAAGTGTTGAACAATAAAATTTGATGCCCCGACCCTAGTGATGCTAGTGCTACTAATTTGCTTGGTATGTAGGATTTCTTTTTAATATTTTAGTGAATTGTGTATTAATATTTCTTAGGCACCCAATTCCCATCATTATTACACCTCTTAGGATTGGAAGGATACCCTCTCTCCGGTTTGAATTAGGTTTTTGGTTGGTTTTATATGTATTTTTTGGTTGTAGGTTTATTATATCCTCATTTTGCTTAGTGGCTTCCTTTTGTACATAGTTAACAATTCATAATTATCTCATGGTTCTAGTTTTTTAATACTATATATTATTACAATGTCCTACACTATGCATAATATCATGCATATGCCCCAATATGGTTATTGCATAGATCATTTAAATTCCCCAATATGGTTATTGCATAGTCTAAGTAGTTATTTTGTATAATGAAGTGTGTTCTAATGTGGAAAAATACAATAAAATAAATACTGTTTTACTCAAATGTAAAATTAGTGTTATAGACATGTCATATTAATGTGTTCAAATTAAATTTTATTGTAAAGTTGTTTAAGATTTTAAAATTTTGGAAGAGCAATATCTGTTTTTTGCATTTTTAAAAAGAAAAAATTTAGTTAATTTATACTTGTAAATTAAAGCACTATTATTTATATTACCCTTCATCTATGAAAAGATCGAGGAATAAATGCCCTTCCATTTGAAATTGAAGCCCACCCTTCAAATTTGAAAATTAAATCCCGCCATTCATATATTACCCATCACAGAACAGGGGGTATCCCAGACTGTGTCAAATCTCAGTCAGAGAACCTGATTTTCTCCTTTGCTTCAGGTTTGTAACCCATGCCCATGTCATCACCATACCGATTTCTTAATCCACATCTAATTTCAGATCTTATTCTTCAAATTCACACTACTCACACCAAGCTCTCTGTCATAATCAGATGTTGGTGTTCACATACACACTCCTCAAACCACCCTTTCTAGCATAAACTTTGATGCCTTCTCATGCTAATCTCATCAAATAAATCTCACTGTTAGCAGTTACCTAGTTTATGGAGCTGCCCAGAACATTAGACGTATCCTTGACATGCGATTTTACGCTTTGATAAGTTAATCTGCTACCATCAATCATGTTGTCCAGACTGAAACTTAGTCCAGGCTGATCTTACTGCCTATATCTCACTTAAATCAAATCCTTGATTTGTCTATGATGTACACCTTTCTTTTGTTGGTCCATTTTTAAGTGTCCTGCTCATTCCCTACTTGAGTGCTTCCAACCCACATCACACACTATTATCAGTATGTATATGACTCACACCCAACATAATCTGATAAAACATTAGAGAATTCCACTACCTCTTGTGATTTATGATTTCATTTTTGAAGTATTTCTCAATTATTATCAGGTTAATAAAATAGTCTTTGCCTCACTATAATACAGGAAGGAAGATGTTTGGGTAGGCCACCTACTGTCAAGATATTCTTTACCTATGAAAGAACCAAGTTTAAATAAAAAGGAATATCATTTGGATGATTTTGGTGGAGCATGGAAAGAAGCAATGAGGGTGGCAATTGCAACAACACGAGAAGCATTTCCAGGAGCAGAGGTCATTGTACATCTTGATATGAAGTAAGTATTATTCCATATTTGTTCTTATTGGGTAAATTTGACATATTGAGTTCTTAGCAAACTGTTTTAATAGTTGCTTACATAGTTATAAGTAGAGCATAGTGAATCTAATGGCAAGCCCTGTTGAAGGTAGTGCCCTCACAAATCTGAATTCTGACAAACAATATCTATTTCAATTGGTTGAAGAATTTGGTCAAACACTTTGGTTCCCCTTGACTGTGATTAACTGTCAATTCTTAGATTTTAAACAAGTGTGCTTTGCATTGTTATACTATTGTTCATAGCTGGTTTCCACATGGAAAGTGTTTAATATAATCTTTACATAAGCCTTAACATTCCATAATGACATTTTTATATCATAATAATCAAAGGAGACAAGATAATATTATACTTATAATTTTAATCAAATGAAAGTGAATATGACCAGAAAATTGTCGAAGTTATCAGCTGCTTGCCCAGTACTATCTACTCTTTACAAAATGATAGTGGAACAGCAGTGAATCATTGGTGAAATGGACAATATTTGGTGATGGAATGAACTCCCATATTGAAGTGTACTCATTCCTAGGTTTGCGATTTCAATGCAAAACTATCCAAACACATTAATATCATCCCAATGTTCTTCCTGAAGATGTCTGTAGAGATTCCCTTGGTTGTTCTTGTAGCTGGCAGCTTTGAGAAGTATTGGGCACCCCTTCAAGATGGTAACGATTTGAGAAAGAATACATGAGATATATAATATAAAGATAGCCTGTAGAATGTGCCTCCTTTATGTCATGTTTTCCCAAAGACTGGTGCACCCCCACTTTTATAGAACCCTCAGTCCTCTTCTATGTTGAGCTGCCAATGGACTCCGCCCTCCTCATGTGTGTTTGAGGATGTAAGTGCACCCTATTCTAGTTGGTATACCCTTTCTTCACAAGATATGGCAAGATAAAACCACTATCAACCAACTCTCATATAGATATGGAAATGATATGAGATAAGAAATTGGAATAATGCGCCCTCACAAAGAGAAACAGGATTCCCAGTGCGTCTCCTACTCACAGAAACTTTATAGTAGTGGGGTTCTAGACTAGCTTTATTATTGTTCTTTGTTAACTAGTTATTAAATTTACTAGTATTTCTATTACTGCTTTATTTCTTATACATTGTTATCGTTCTTTTCATTAGTTATAATATTGTTTATGTTTATGTTTTATACATGGTAATTGTTGGTGTATTCTGCTTGAAGGTTTTGATCAAACACTTGTCTTCCTATGATAGTTAATTCACGGGCACCTTTTTAATTCTAGTAAGAGAATATAAGAATACTGATCAATTAAGCATATATGAAGAGGCCTATAAATTTTGTCTTTCAATATATAATTACGAGGAAGGTTGTACCTGGAATGCATTATACAGTTTAAGATTGTATGCTTAAGGACTAGAACCTGGAAGAAACAAAGTTACCATCATAACAATTTAACATGCACTACATAGCTGGTTGTTGGAGTAGGGTCCCGCAGCTACAGAAGAAGCTGCTAAGTTTAGTGGAAGAGTAAAGTTTTGGTGGAGAGAAGATAAGGCAGGGCTACGGCGCCGTAGCGCGTTTCCAGCTGCAGAGCAGAGCCGGAAACTATGACTTTTGAGGTAGAAAAGTCAAGAAGGAAACGGTACCCGAGCGACGGAGAGAAGAAAGCTCAACCACTGCATTGAAGGCAGCGGTGGAAGACAGGAGGGCTCAGCGACCCTCATAAAGGAGAAGGAGCAATGAGGCTCAAGCATTGAAGACGAAGGACAGAGAAGGGAAGCGGTGCATAGTACCCATGGTCAGTGCCGGGAAGCATGGAAGACTGCAGAGAGCTGTGTTGTGACGGGAAGCGGCTACCTCAAGGACAGAGAGGACCGACTGTCACTAATTAGGGTATGGGTTTACTGTTGGAACAGGCCCACAGTGTTGTAATGGCGAGACCTTCGGGCTGCCTATATAAAGATGTAATTTTGTATTGTAAAGGGTTAGCCAGTTAGTTACTTGATTTTTGTAGACTTAGGAATCAGTCAAACAGACTTCGTTGTAACGATCCAGACACCTAGTTTGTCTGTGAGTCATTTGAGTCTGTATGTAACTAATCACAGAGATTGACAGAGAGGGAAGGATATATTGCAAGAAAGGTGATATAGAGATAGAAGTAGACCAGAGGTCTAGAAGAGATCTCGCGCTGCATATGTGGTGCAACAAACTGTGCTAACTTCCCTCAAGATATATAATAAGAAGCACAGTTTGGTGGATGTAACTCCCATCCTGGGGGTGAACCACGTTAAATCTATGTGTTGTATGTTGTATGAATGTGATTGTACTTGCTTATTGTTACTGGTTATTATGCGTATGATGTTAGTTGCAGTAAGTGAATGTATGTATTGTTCAGCTCACGGTATTGTAGGAAGATAGAGATAAGTTGAAGTATTTTAGTAAGCTGCTTGAAGACTCCTTTATGTTTGTTTCTAATGACCACTTAATCACAGTATAACTTCTAGGAAGTAGGGTTGCGCACATCGACACAGTCAAATCTAAGAGTGATAAGTCGTAGAGGTAGGATATCGCAGAGAGGCGATATCGCACCGGCAGAGGAGCTGCGGTGCGTGATATTGCGAGTTGAGGGCTTAGAATTGAGGAGAGATTGTGTATCCTGCGGTGCGCAGAGCTGTGACAAGGGTGATGATATTGTGAGTAAGTGGGAGTTGTACGACGAGGGAAGAAACTGTACGACGCGCGCAAAAGTAGAGACTCTGCAGCTAGAATAACTGCGCAACGGAGAGGTTGCACATCGCACCATCACAAAAGGAGATCTTGCAGACAGAAGAGCTGCGCGACATCAGTAGGACTGCCACAGAACCTGGTTCAAGACACTTGAGTCTTGGCCAACCCATTAGATTCACTTCGGGTGAGACTTCAGATCGCTTCGCGGTCTATTGCCGAAAGGGCCAGTGAGCTAGGGGTGTTGTTGATTGATAATAGTAAACCCGGGTCTGCCCATGTAATCAACAAATGGTTCCATTGCCGGTTTAAACGACTGGGAGTCTATGTTATGTTGGCGTCCTACCAGAGAAGAGTTTCACCAGTGGCTGGATTCAGACTTAAGGGATTTTGCCAAGAAAGAAAACCGAAGTCCTAGACTAAGCACAGAGGCCTGGCTAGTAAAGCACATCACTTCAAACATACACGCTATATTTTTTGCAACCTACGAAAACGAGATTTTCCACTGGTTATCCAAGTTGACAGATAGGAACACATTCAAGAAGAAAAGAAACATTGTCTGGACACCGGAGCTGATTCAGACTGTGCAGAACCTTGACAATCCGATTACGAGAGCAGTGGACTTCTGGCTTACAAGTGTGCTAGAAGGATTTGTTACAGAATTTGCAGTTGACCAGAGAAAGAGCTTCAGCGAAGCTGAACGATACTTCTTCAGAGGATATCGTGGTAAGTACCTAAAATATCTAAACTTGTCCCTTAAGATGCTTCTATATGAAAAAGGAACAATGGATTTAGTTTCAGATGAATAAGTAAAGCTAGTAATGTCACAAGAGTTTGAAAGTGATTTTGATGACATTGGACGAACACGTAGTGGAAAGAAGTATAAAGTAGATTTTAGCTCTCCTGTATTTGAAGACAGTTCAGACAGTATTAGACAACAGAGTCCTAGCACCACAGAAGAACCAGAGGGGGGTATTCCTTACCACCCCTATACTCCACAGAAATAGACAGGGACTCAGAATAACCCCGTCGGTACTCCATCCACTAGTTCACAGACAGTACCTACTCCCACTACATCACCTTCACCTACACCGTTGAGTGGTAGTAACCCAACCAGTCAAAACCCACCACAGAGGAATAGAATGGGAGACAACATGAAGCTACCTATTTTTAAAGGTACAGGAGCAGAAGACCCGGAACAACATTGGTTCCTATGTGAAGCCATGCGGACCATTAAAACAATCAACGATGATAACCTTAAACTTGTACAGTTGGTCACCACACTCAGAGACAGAGCCTTGACATGGTACATAAAGTATACTACATTACCCAAGACACTTGCCCAGGTTAAGAACGCCATTATCAAAGAGTTTAAGAAACCTAAGTCTAAATCTCAGTGTATAACAGAGCTTAAGGATATTAAGCAGTTACCATCAGAGTCAGTATGGGACTTTGATCAGAAATTCAAAGCCCTGATAGACCAAGTAAGTTTTGAGTTTGCACCGGAGCAGCATAAGGAATGGTTTATTGCAGCACTGCTCCCTCATATTAGAATGCCACTAATGCAGCAGAAACTCACCACTCAAGATGAAGCGCTGGAGATGGCAATGAAACTAGAGGCTTCACCTCTAGTAGAGACTACCACAGGCATGACAACCCTACAGAACCAGTTGGCCAACCTCACGTTACAGATACACGAACTTAAGAAAGGGAAAGAGGTTATGCAAGACATATGGTGCATCAAGTGTAGAGCACATGGCCATAGTAAAGACAACTGTCCAGTCTTCGTAGAATATTTAGCATCAGGGGCTCCCAACCCCTTACCAAGAACACAAGGGCCATGGTGTGAAATATGTAAAGCACAAGGACATCCACCTCAGCAATGCCCTTTGTTTCAGAAGTATGTACAGACACCTAAGAACCTATACTATGTCTTCTGTAAATCCATTGGGCATGATCAACAGGACTGCCGAGCTTATGATCTCATGTCAAAGAGACAACATGACGTGTACAGAGTCCAAGCAGACACACAGGGTCCAGTAGCAGGACCACCGCCGGATCATACTTACGGAGGCCGTGGAGGAGGATTCAGAGGACGAGGCCGTGGTGGAGGCTTCGCATGTGGAGAAGGCTTTGGCCAAGGAGGAGGTTTTGGCCAAGGTCGTGGACCAGTCACTTGTTACAATTGCGGAATTGTAGGACACTATGCTAGGGACTGTCAGAACCCCACTACTACTTGTAATTACTGCAAATATTATGACCATACCATAGAAGAGTGTCCTATCTTAATAGCTAAGATCAAAGACGCTAAGCCAGCGGTACATCAGAACATCCATCTTATTGCTGCCGAACCTAAGGAACCAGAGCCAACAGTTAATATTCTGACTCGTAGCGGTGCTTCCACCAGTGGAACATCGCAGGCGGCCGGAAAGAACACAAGTCAGCCATGGGTACGCAGAGCCCCTAGTAAAGCAACAACACTCAACCTACAGAACACTAAAGAAACATTTCAAGAATCTAAGGCTTCCTTTGATGAACCTACCCCACCAGGATCTCAAGTACCGCCATCTAGGGGCGTACCACAGCAAGCGCCTTGTGACGACAATAGAGACCAAACACCGCAGGCTACCACATCAGGGAGATGTGACGAGGATGAATCAACAGAGAGTATACAATCCTTCTTGCACAGTTGTTTGAAGCTCTTGAGAAATGAAAAAGCTATTGGCGAGCTACAGCGCATCATAGATCAGTGTCAGCAACCTTCTCTATCGAACAGTGCACACCGTGTTGTTCATAGTATTACAGGACATACAAGGACCGAAAGGGAGATGAAACTCACAGCACAAATTGGAGAGTTCGAAATGGATGAAGTCGTCTTAGATCTGGGATCAGAAGTGAATGTCCTAACTAAGCAGACATGGGAGCAGATGGGTAGCCCTCAGTTAGCCATATCACCTATCCACCTGAGATTAGCTAATCAGCAGCGAGTATCACCATTGGGTCGACTACCGCAGGTGCTAGTTGATATTGACGGAGTTCTTACTTTTGCGGACTTCGAGGTGATAGAAATCATTGGCGACAGTCGACCATACCCAGCACTACTAAGCATCGATTGGGAAATTGGTAGCAAGGCTGTCATCGACCTAAAGAGAAGACAGATGACCTTTGAGGATGCGCAGATCCGGGTCATCGCACCGCTGGACCCTTACCAAGGTCCTAGGTATATTGAACCCTTAAGAGCAGAGGAGGAAGCACATAACATGGATAGCCTTTACCAGATGACTGTGAACCAGAATGACTACATCAACCCAACTGCAGAAGGGCATATTAGTTGGCGATGCGATAGCTCATGCGCATCGGATTCTGATGCCGGCCTAGAAAACTGGCAGAACAGACTTTACAAAGTCTCAGCGCGCAGATGTGCGTATTTGAGTAAATCACTACGATGGATTGGCGCAGAAATCAATGAGATTCCATCCTACCATGGACTGACAGATATCTAGGACTTCCTTGAGTAGTTTGAGCAACAGATTTCTTATGAACAGAGGATCCCAGCTATGGACCTTGCAGTACGCGCCACACCTGCAATATGGTGGTATGCACATAAAGAGAATATTGTATCATGGGATAATGTAAAAATACTGATGGCAATCAGATTTTCTGACGATAGAGAGTATGTACCACACAAGTACACAGGAGAAACTGATCCCAGCATACACATTCGGGCATGTGAGCAGAGCTGGTCAGACATTCCAGAGGATGAATGGGTACACAGATTCTTTCACACATTGGACACAGTTCCAAGGAATTGGTACACAGAAACTGAATTACGCAAAGGAACGACTACATGGTCACTTATGACAGACAGTTTCCTGCTCACCTTCGCGTTTGACTCAGAACATCCAAGTGTTGCTCAGGCCTTAGACATAATCAAGACAAAGATTTTCGAGGATCGCACCATCTCAGTACCAGTCCAACCTGAGTGGACTACCCAGCTAGAAGAGCCGTTGGAATGCTATAATTTTGCATCAGAACCAGAGGAGGCGGAGGAGGACCCTCGTAACACCAACATTCCAGAGTCATAAGGGACTCGTGATGTTGGAGGACCACATTTAGCGATGCCAGCAATCACTGAGCCCATCAAGATTAAAAAGGTTAATATTGGCACAAAAGTAGAACCTAAGTTTGCATCTATTGGCGACTACTGGAACGATGAAATAGTTGGACAAATCGTAGATTTGTTACATGACTATCAAGACCTGTTTCCCACCAAGTTCACAGAGATGAAGGGAATAGTTGGAGACCTGCGAGTTATGAGGATACCATTGAAAGAGGATGCTAGACCAGTTAAGCAGCGCCCATATCGATTGAACCCGCGTTACAAAGAAAAAGTAAAGGACAAAATTGATAAAATGCTAGCAGCAGGCATCATTGAACCTGTAGAGGAAAGCGAATGGGTTAGCCCTATGGTAGTCCAAGAGAAGAAAACAAAAGGGGACATCAGAATCTGTGTTGATCTGCGAAAACTCAACGATGCATCACTTCATGATCCATTTCCAACACCATTCACCGATGAAGTATTAGACAACGTGGGAGGACAGGAGGTCTACTCCTTCACTGATGGATTTTCAGGCTACCATCAGATCAGGATACATCCAGAAGATCGATCTAAGACCACCTTTGCAACAGAATGGGGCTCGTTCCAGTATACGGTAATGCCCTTTGGTCTTAAGAATGGACCAGCTATATTTTCTAGAGTATTAGTTGCTGTCTTTAAAGAATACATTCATAAATTCTTAGAAGTATATTTTGATGACTGGACTGTATTTGGACTAATCGATAAGCATATAGGAGATCTCAGACTGATTTTAGAGAAATGTAGGCAGTACCAGATTTCTCTAAACTTGAAGAAATGTATATTCTGTGCACCATTTGGTATTTTGTTGGGTCACATTGTTTGCAGACAAGGCTTGATGGTAGATCCCGCGAAGATCGCCATCATTGTGAATCTTCTAGCACCCAACTCAGTCAAGCAACTCAGGACAGTACTTGGTCATACTGGGTACTATAGAAAGTTCATCAAGGGCTACGCAAAGATTACAGCACCAATGGAGAAATTGCTGAAGAAAGATGTAAAATTCCTATGGAATGAGGAATGTCAACAGAGCCTAGACATACTTAAAGAAAAGATGGTTACAACACCCATCCTAGTGTTTCTAGACTGGACTAAGCCATTTCATGTACACGTGGATGCATCAGGCATCGCACTAGGAGTTGTCTTAACACAGCCAGGAGAAGGGGATCTTGACCATCCCATCGCATATTCCAGCAGAAAGCTATCGACAGCAGAAAAGAACTACACCACAACAGAAAGAGAAGGCTTATCTATGGTGTATGCACTACAGAACTTCAGACACTATCTATTGGGAGCCTCATTCAAGATGTTTACTGACCATTCCGCATTGAAGTACCTAGTCAACAAGCCAGTGTTAGGGGGGAGAATCTGCAGATGGTTACTCCTCTTCCAGGAGTATGATTTTGAAATCATTGTGAAACCAGGAAGACTGAATGCTAGACCTGATCATCTATCACGTATAGATTCAGGAGAAGAGCCCAGTAACCTAGAAGACAATTTTCCAGATGCGCCATTGTTCTCTATCCAAATTGCAGATGACTACTATACTGACATTATTCAATTCCTCACCACAGGAGTAGCACCTGATGAGTTTACTAAGCAGCAAAGGAAACAGTTGGTTGTGAAGGAAACAGACTTCACCCTCATTGCAGGACACCTATACAAATTAGTCCCGGATGAAGTCCTACGCAGATGTGTAATGCCACATGAGAAAGATGTTATTATCAGAGAGGCACATTCAGGAACTGCAGGAGGTCATTTCGCTGGAAAGCCGACTGTGCAGAAAATCCTGCAGGCAGGATTATGGTGGCCTACGTTGCACAAAGATACCAAGGACTTTTGTAGATGCTGCGATATTTGCCAGAGGGTGGGAAAACCCTCGCGACGCGATGAAATGCAGCTACGACCGCAGGTCACGCTGCGCGCATTTGACAAGTGGGCTATAGACTTTGTGGGTCCTATCAACCCACCAGGAAAGCGCACGGGTGCGAGATATATTATCAATGGGACAGAGTACCTCACCAGATGGGCAGAGGCCAAAGCAGTAAGAAATTGTGATGCTGCTACAGCTGCACAGTTCCTTTTCGAAAACATCATCAGTAGATTTGGATGCCTAGTAATTTTGATGAGTGATCAAGGCACACATTTCTTGAACAGCACTATTGAGGCATTGACAGAAGAATTCCAGATTCAGCACTATAAGAGCACTCCCTACCATCCACAGGCTAATGGTACGGTGGAGGCCTTCAATAAGATTCTAGAAAATGCTCTTACAAAGATCTGCAATAACCAAAGGAATGACTGGGATCTCAGAGTTAACGTTGTATTATGGGCATACAGAACCACATGCAAGAAACTTACGGGACACACACCCTTCAGCTTGGTATATGGACAGGAGGCTGTTATGCCTATGGAGTATATTCTTCCCAGCTTAAGAATCGCTCAGATTACCAAGATGTCTGACACAGAGACAGTCGAATAAAGATTGGCACAGTTGCTCACCTTAGAAGAAGATAGATTCATCGCCGGGTTCCATCAGAAAGTGCAGAAAGCACGAGAAAAAGCTTGGCATGACAGACACATTAAGAGTAAGACTTTCCAGATTGGAGACCTAGTGCTCCTCTATGACAGCAAATTCATCAAATTCCCAGGGAAGTTCAGGACACATTGGCTGGGGCCATATCAAATACAGCAAGTTACAGAAGGAGGCGCCGTTCAGCTCAGCTATTTGAACGGGGAGCTTCTTCCCACATGGATCAATGGCAGTAGGCTTAAGCTTTATAGTGATAGCCACCCTGCCTCTTAACCAATAGCTTAACCCAGCCTATAACGGTGCATATGTCCAGTGTAGTTGAAAGGAGGCATCGCACCGGGAATTAGTCTACACCAGCAGAAAGTCTAGTCATGAGGAATCGCACCAGCGCGGTTCAAAAAAAAATAAAAATTTGCTGACGATTGTTTGTTTGCGCAGATAATCCAGTCTTGCATCGCAGCAATGCGATGTTTCACCGTGCCACGTGTCCAGTTTTGAAAACCGACAGTGGACCGTCAAGTCACTGTCTGACAGGCAGTTAATGAGGAAATGATCGATATCCCTTACCGTAGATTTGGCAGCGGCCTCATTAAGTTTCCATATTTGGTAAATCTCCGACAAGACTGGGACCTGGACACGCACGCTTTGAGGGACACGTGATCAGATCTCAACAATTATGGCAAATCAGAATGACGGGTAGGGTCTCGTCCAGGTAATTATCATGACCAACGGGTTTGACCTAGGAGGACCGTTGCGTCCGGTAGTATGCCTTAGGCATATAAGCAGACATCCTTCAAGAAGGAACGATACAGTTGCCAAATCTCGAGAACTATCCAGGGCAGTGCTAAGTGTCCCCTGTGCAGAATCAATTAAGTTACAGAGTACAGTGACTTCCAGAGTTAGAAGCCATTGCACGCCCGGAGTATTTAGACAAGCGGAGTCTGACTGAGGACGAACCTATAGAAGTGAAGAATCGGAAGGAACGTACTGACCGTGCGTTCGCCATGACGATGCCACCCAAGGTTGTGAAATTGAAGAGACCACAGGACGGCCAGCCGCCAAGGAACAACAGTCAAGCGTCTGAAGTAGAATTTGTTACTAAAATCTCTGCTAAGGAAAAGAAGAACGCCGAGCCGACCACTGAAGATAAGAAAGCAGAGCGGAAGAATGGTGAGAAGAACTCTCCCGTCAGAAAGAAAGTAAAAATCAGAAAAAGAAAGCAACGGGAGAAAATCGCTGACCTATCTAATCATCCAAGCGAAGAACGAAAGATTCCTAAGGTAAAGAAACAACATATGGTTGTCATAGATCAGAGGCAGCGTGCATGCCTGGAGAGGGTTGCTGAGCAAGAAAAGGCAAAACTGCAACCAGAGGATCCAAGGCAGCCTATGGACCTGGACCACTTCGAAGAGAAGAGAAGTGGACGAGGAATGCAAACCCAGCGGAGGGGAGACTTCCAGAACGAGGACAAAGGCTTGTTCTCGGAATGGAATTCACAGTTTGCATTCATCCCATATACCAGGCTCCAGACTGAATGAAATGTTTGAGAAGGTTGGCAGATACAGATTTTCCTTGTGATAAAAGTTCTAACCCATCTAAAAAGGAAAGGATATTTGTGGTGCACTTCTCAAAAACTAGAGCGTTCCCAAAGGAGAACCAGCAAAGAAAGCGAAACCGTGACTATGGGCAGCAAGGATAAGAGAGCCCAGCGAGCTAAGTCACCGAAACTCCAGAAAGAGCGTGCCGAGGTAATGAAGAACGAAGTTGCAGAACTTCAGGGCAAGTTGCAGAAGACTTCGCAAGAGGCGAAGGAGAAGCTACAACAGCATACGCCCGCTGGTAGTGGCTCGAGGGCGAGCCACAAGTGAGTGTTAGGGGACTGTTGGAGTAGGGTCCCGCAGCTACAGAAGAAGCTGCTAAGTTTAGCAGAAAGGTAAAGTTTTGGCGGAGAGAAGATAAGGTAGGGATACGATGCCGTAGCGCGTTTCTAGCTGCAGAGCAGAGCTGGAAACTATGACTTTTGAGGTAGAAAAGTCAAGAAGGCAACGGAACCTGAGCGGCGGAGAGAAGAAAGCTCAACCACTGCATTGAAGGCAGCGGCGGAAGACAGGAGGGCTCAGCGACCCTCATAAAGGAGAAGGAGCAACGAGGCTCAAGCATTGAAGACGAAGGACAGAGAAGAGAAGCGGTGCATAGTACCCATGGTCAGTGCCGGGAAGCATGGAAGACTGCAGAGAGCTGTGGTGTGATGGGAAGCAGCTACCTCAAGGACAGAGAGGACCGAATGTCACTAATTAGGGTATGGGTTTACTGTTGGGATAGGCCCACAGTGTTGTAATGGCGAGACCTTCGGGCCGCCTATATAAAGATGTAATTTTGTATTGTAAAGGGTTAGCCAGTTAGTTAGTTGATTTTTGTAGACTCAGGAATCAGTCAGACAGACTGCGTTGTAACGATCCAAACACCTAGTTTGTCTGTGAGTCATTTGAGTCTGTATGTAACTAATCACAGAGATTGACAGAGAGGGAAGGATAAATTACAAGAAAGGTGATATAGAGATAGAAGTAGACCAGAGGTCTAGAAGAGATCTCGCGCTGCATATGCGGTGCAACAGACTGTGCTAACTTCCCTCAAGATATATAATAAGAAGCATAGTTTGGTGGACGTAACTCCCATCCTGGGGGTGAACCATGTTAAATCTGCGTGTTTTATGTTGTATGAATGTGATTGTACTTGCTTATTGTTACTGGTTATTATGCGTATGATGTTAGTTGCAGTAAGTGAATGTATGTATTGTTCAGCTCACGGTATTGCAGGAAGATAGAGATAAGTTGAAGTATTTTAGTAAGCTACTTGAAGACTCCTTTACGTTTGTTTCTAATGACCACTTAATCACAATATAACTTCTAGGAAGTAGGGTTGCACACATCGACACAGTCAATGCTAAGAGTGCTAAGTCATAGAGGTAGGATATCGCAGAGAGGCGATATCGCACCGGCAGAGGAGCTGCGGTGCGCGATACTGCGAGTTGAGGAGAGATTGTGTATCCTGCGGTGTGCAGAGCTATGACAAGGGTGATGATATTGTGAGTAAGTGGGAGTTTTGCGACGAGGGAAGAAACTATGCGACGCGCGCAAGAGTAGAGACTCTGCGGCTAGAAGAACTGCGCAACGGAGAGGTTGCGCATCGCACCATCACAAAAGGAGATCTTGCAGAAAAAAGAGCTGCCCGACATCAGTAGTACTGCCACAAAACCTGGTTCCAGACACTTGAGTCTTAGCAAACCCATTAGATTCACTTCGGGTGAGACTTCAGATCGCTTCGCGGTCTATTGCCGAAAGGGCCAGTGAGCTAGGGGTGTTGTTGATTGATAATAGTAAACCCGGGTCTGCCCATGCAATCAACACTGGTCAATAAAGATTATGGTTTCTTCCTGCAATTATAAAGATGCCACAGAAGCTTTATGCCAACCTCCAGACAACAAATCACTTGGAAGACTATAATTCTACCATAAACATGGAATAGTTCAAAGACTGCCCAAATACTCAAGCTAAGAAATAAAATTCAATCTTAGCATAAGAGTAGGTACAATATACAACCATAGCCTTGAATAATGCATCAAAAAATATGATGATTCATTCAAAAATAGAATAACATATAGGGATGCTTAGTGCTGCTGTGAATATGTCTGGAGTCTGGCAAGTAATCAGGATGGTCGCTTTCCATTTCCAGTGGCCCAATATTAGAAAGCTCATCTGATGAATTAATTTAGAAGTTGATTAATTCTATATTCTAGACTATATAGCTATCCAATGTTTAGCTCATCCAATTGCATCAAGAAAAGGTTATATGAACCTAGATTAGGAGTAATATATCAAGAACTCTCCTTCCTTGCATGGGTATCTAGGAGGCCAAGAAAAGGCCATTTTAATATAATGATGGCTTATTAGGTATTTTTTTTAAATGTAATAGAATAATTTCATAGTCAAAATATCACTAGTGAAGTGCAAACATGCAGTAGAAGAAATATGCTCCAAGTTTGACATAAACATCTAAACTTTCCCACATATAAATAAATACATTAATAACTTCCTGTACTAAATTCAATCCCATTAATGGCTCTCTGCAATAAGGTAGAAAAGGTTATCATACTTCTGGGTGGAAAGGATGCTAGAACCATGGCCAGTTACCAAATATTTTGGCAATCCAAACTTTTCAATTTCTAATATCCTATTTTTCTTCAAGCTAGATTCACAGGAACATACTTGGCAAATGCAGGCTCTTAGCAGTGCATTGCATTGTAAGGAAACAAATCAACGCACATCTGCCAGCCAATAAGAGGCAAAATCCTGACAGTCTTTACAACATATGGGTAGAAAGGCAATAGGCCAACCAAAGTAACACCATACTTAAAAGCAAGTATGTGGTTGACCAATAACAAAGAACCCATACCTTAACCATTTCTCTGTTTCCAACTTTCTTTCAACCCAGCTCATAAGAGAAAAGAATGGTATAACATATATATGCAAAGAATTAATATTTATTTGTGCAAAAGGAATTCGAAGCCAAAGCTCAAAACTCTATTTCAGTTTGTATTTTTCGACCAACATACCTCCTCAAGAGAAACTTACCTGCAAGACAACTTTTAGCCCATTCTCAATCATAAAATGTTGCAATACACTTGGGAAGGAAGAGGTCGAAACAAAAGTGACATGCCTCCAAATACTTCAGTTCCCTGCCCAAGGATTGATTAATATAATAATATTACAAATTGTGAACTAACAGATGAAGCTTTCAGACTAGAATTGATACCCCTTAGATGTGCTACAGGGCCACAGACACTAGTTCAGTACTTACAACTTTTGAAGCAGCAACAACTTCCAAATGTTGCCATGTCATTTCATGTTTTTCTTGTATGTGTATTTCCTTTGTTTCCTCTTCTTGGTACTTAAGTTGGCATTCCTAGAAAATTTCTTGGTCCATATCCATCAACATCTTTCTCACCTTCCAAGTCAAGCTGTGCACAAGCTGACTCCAGTGGTTTCTTATATTTTTCTCCATAGCAGGGAAAATCAATGGCAATATTGCATATCGGTGTTGTGAAATCAAATTTAAAATATGATCATTGTTCCACAGAAACAAACCATGCTCAACTACCTAAAAATAAATGCATGGCACACAAGTCAAGAGTATGAACCAAAAAAGATAAAACATTTCAAATTACTGAAATTTATGGTTTCGACAAGTGAAAAAGGACAACAGAAAACCAGAGAAGAATAACCTTCAAAAGACTTTTGAGTGTCCAATCATAAAATGAATGAATAAAGTTAATACAAATTAAAAAAAAAGGTCACATTTTTGTACAAATAATGCAATTGTATAGAAATGGCGACAATCAATCAGTCAACTGCTTTATGGAAAGCACTATAGTCTATCAACTCTTGTGACTCGCTATAATTAATGAAAATATATAATTTAGATTGCCAGTCGTATTTGTTTTATGGAAAAGGTGGTTACATACAACTTCTAATAAGGCAACTGATCCATTTCATCTGGGAGAAGTCAAAATTTTCAGATTGGAGTTGTTTGTTTAGATTTTAGTTTGGATTGGTATTTTAAGAAAAAATGTAGATTTGCTTGAGTTTAGAGCAAAATGATTCCATGCTAGCTCTCCTTACCTATGTATGCTCATGCTTTGGCTCTAATTCTTATTGTGTTGTATATTGTTCAATGTTCAGTAATGAAATATGAGATGGATTTTCAAAGATAATAATAAAAAAAAAAAAATACCTCATCCCACCAAGTTTTAGACCCCCCAAAGACATGGTCACCCCTCATCAACCTTCTCACTTGCATAAGCAGGTAGTTTCAAGCAATTAGGACAAGGTGAAAATCCTAGGTAAATTTTACAGAGTAAATACCTCAGGTCACAACATCTTATCTCAAAGGTAACCTCCGTGAGTTGTGAGACGTATTTGCTTCATTGTAATATGATAAATACCATGTTGGAAGGTGTTGTTTGTTTTAAGTCAGTAGTTTGTTTCTCCAATTTTAATTTGATTTGCATTTTATTTTGAGTTACCCATTTGCTTTAGTTTGATTTTTTACTTCGTTTAAGGTAATTTTTGGTTGTTATGTGAGATTTTGAACTTGGCCTTTATATTTTTGCTTTATTTTTTTATCCTTTACATTTTGAAAGGATTATTTAAAGTCATTATATCAAATGATGGATTCATAAAATCATTTTCTGAGCATAGTCATTACTCAAACAGCTTTTAAACTTCATGCAAAATGCCTAAAAGCTGTAAAACAGTGATAAAATAGCGTGGATATTATTCTTGTAGCGCAAAGGGGAAAAAATAATGAAGGCGCGCTACAAGAATATCGCGACCTTCAATTTTTCCGTTGTTCTAACAAAATTTTGGCATGATTTCAAACGGTGAGTGATTAATCACATGCTGTGAGGTGTTTGCTACGTGTGCACTCAGGAATTGTCATAAGAACAAGTGTGGTTTCAGGTCATGAGGAAAATCGTGGTCATCATTACTCCAAATGCAGTTCAGCGTGACAGTTGGCCGCTTAAACCGACTTTGATGAGAAGACAGTTAATCCCTATCTCTATGTTGAAGCTGAAAACAGATAGTGCACCGGTGTTTTAGGCCAAAAGCTCGTAAATGATGTTTCAGAGCTCAGTTCAGGTTTTTAGAGGTCACCCAGAGATTAGGGCTTCTTTATTCTGACACCTGTAATCGAATCAAGCACGGGAAGACACATGTTCAGCCATTAAACAGCTCGAAGTCTGGTTTAAAGCAACTATAGTGGAGCATTAAAGAGGTTCTGTTGACATCTTCAGATGCTGTGCTGGCCAATTTACCCGAGGTACTGGTTACTGAGGCACGTAGGTTGCGTCGAAGGTTTGGGTAGACTGGGGAAATATTTTCTGGTAATGTTCCAAGTCAGCTGGATCAGGAAATTTTTAAAAACTATTATTTCCGTGAATCCTGCATCTAAGGAGTTAATCGCAGATGCCATCAAAATAGATGTATCGGGAAATGATGAAAAAGAGGAGAACCTCATTGTGGATTTGTGTGTTAAAGGGAATGGAACAACTGATTGCATGGATATTGTAAGAGTTTATAGGAATGATGAACCTCTAAACAATATGGGATATTCTAGCTATCCTTCAATGGATAAGTGTTCAAGGGACGGATTGTTAAGAAACAATATATATTTTCCAGTAACACAATCCGATTTGCAGGGAAATGTGAGACTGATAGGTGCTAAGCCCATAGTAATAAGTGATGCTGATAGTGCAAGCAGTGGAGCCCTCATCACAGAAGCCCCTCTCATTACAGACAATCAGACCACACAAGCAAAGATAGGGAGTAGGTCGAATTTTATGGGATCTGACACTGTCAGGGAACATTTGATCATAGTGAAGACCAATTATTGCAGAAAAGAGCTAAAACTAGGAGAAGACGTCCTGCTGCAGTCATCAGTGACACTGAAAGCAATAGTAGCAAGGTTGCATTCAGTTGCAAATGAAGTAAGTCACAATCATTGAGGCTGGAAACCCAAGGCGCACATGCAATTGGTGGTATTGATTTGAATAGACAGGGTTACGAGACTTGTACAAGAGGCAATGACTTGAGTGAACCCTATTGTGTAACTTTTAAAGAAGATGGAGTTGGCAGTTCTGTTTGTGAACCATATCAAGCTTTTAAAGTCATGTTTCGTCTTTTTCGTGTTGTTCAGCCTGTTTATAAAGGATCACTACAGCGCCTTCTATTCAACATATGTACCCACAGTGTTACTCAAGCTACTTTGGTTCAGTTTCTGCTGGATATGTTGATCACTGATGTGGAAGGATCTACACAAAATGCTTCCTCAACCAACATATCATCTTATCGCTTATATGGCTGTTTGGGTCATGGATTTATTCATGGCCACAGTTTTCAGATGGAGTCCCACCTTTGGTATCATGTCGTGTGTTGGAAATTTTGATATTTCTGGCTCAAAATCATCCACTTATTGCAAATCTTCTACTCTATCTAGAACAACCAGTCACTCATAAACCTCAGTGAGATCAGCATATGAACAGGGGTAAAAGTTTTAATGATTGAGGAGGAGAGTCAATCACAAACTTTAAATAAAGGAAGTACAGGCAATTTTCCTATAGTTTTAATTCTAAAACTTCTTAATCAGTTGCTCTATTCAAGAAGCACTGCCCATCTTGAGCAGGTGATGAGTCTTCTTGAAGTCATAATGAACAGTGTTGAAGTCCATGCCCAGTCAGGTTCTCAGTCTCAGGTTACAGATTCAGCTCCAAAACCTACTCTTCAAGATGTCACAGCTGATGCACATATTGATACTTCAGGCTTCGAGATGATCTCAGAGGGTTCAAATTTTGCTGCAGAAAAGAAAGTTGATTATGCAACATTGCTGCTCAATATTCCTGAAACATAGCTTAGATTATTATCATCCTTGTTGGCATGTGAAGGTTTGTCAGAACTTGCATATTCTCATGCTGCGGATGTATCGATGAAGGTAGTGAAAGTGGCACCTCCCCATCAGCATCTTTTCATTACTGAATTGTCAAATGCTGCAGAAAGATTGAGCAAGGTTGCAGCAGGTGAACTACAATGTTTTGGTGACGCAGAAACCATGCTTCTTTCAACTCAAATGTCTGGTTCTGCAATTTTCAGAGTTCTGTAGGCTTTAAGCTCTCTTACTTCCTCACTCCACAAAGAAAGGGATGATGAGGTACTGACTGATAAAGATCATGATGAAAGTGTGACTATAATTAGGAGTCTAAGTTCAGCTATTGAACCTCTATGGCAAAGACTGAGTCTCTACATCAGTAAGATAGAAAATCGCTCGTCTTCATTGTCTAGTGTATCTGTATCTTCTTGTGCTAATGGAGTTTTATCCCCTCTACCACCAAGCACACAGAAAATCTTGGCATATATCAAGGCATTTTTTGTAACATGTGGAAAGTTGTAACCTGGTCAAACGACACCTGCACAGCTAAAATATGCAAGTGCTCCTGCAAATGAGGTAAAAGAGGCTACAAGTTTATCTGAGTCTTCTTTCCTGTCAAAGTCTTTGTCAGCTCCTCAGAGAAAGGTTGATGAGAAGGGGAAGCAGCATAATGAATAGCTCACCAGAAGAGTAGCTGACATGGAGCAGGAGCAAAGGCGAGCCAAGAAGAAGGCTCAAGCATTAGAGGGCATTGCTTTGCTTGCTGAGGCAGCAAAGGATCTATGAGTCATTTGTTCATTTCAGTTATTTGTTGTCTTTTTCAGAAACATATTAGTTAGGGATTACTATTTTTAGAAAAGTCATGTTTTGTAATATTTTACTTTTTACTTTACCTCATCGAGTGGATGGAAGACAGTTAGGGTTTTTGACCCCTAACTGATTTTGTAAAAAACACTATTTAGAGAGGTTAGAAAGTCATTGAGAGGGTTCGATTTTTGGGAGCTTTCAGGAGGTCTTTAAACTCAGTTGGTTTTCAGACTTGTTCATGAGTTAAGTACAATACTCTTGTATGCAGTTGATGATGAAATTATGAGATATATGTGACTTTTATCCTTTAGTTTTCTGTATTGGCTTCATTTTTCAGCTTGTCTAGTTGCTTATTTGATATATTCATTTACTGGTTTATGTTTATATGCTGGTAATGCTTGTCATTTATGTATGAACCTCAATACTATTTCTATTGGATCTTGTTAGATATGTCATGCATCTTTATCTTCTTTTGCTTATAATTTAGTAGTTATTTTGCTCATGAATGCATTCCCTGTGTGTTCCTAAAGTTCACAACCAGAAACACATTACAGAAACCCTTAAACTTTGTTTTCTTTATTGAACTTTATTTGAGATTGTGTTGGCTTGTTTCTCTGGCCTTGGAAACAATTTCTGGCACAAACATCTTTGGCACCGTTGCCGAGGACGAAGCTGAAGCATATCTTCCCTCGGATACTCATCTATTTTACTGGTTTAAGAGGTGGACTTAAACCATCACTTTTGAAGGCTATTTTCACCAAAGTTTGACACAGTGGCTACTAGAGGAGTTGGAAGAATTAGAAGATTTCAGTCATCCCCAGCTTTATGCAGCCCTAATTAATTTGAACTACTGTCACCCCTTTCTCTTTCTGAGAAGAAGAAACTAAATCTGTCTTGAAAAATTAATTGGAGAATCCACTATTTCAAGATGCAGAGGCCAATGTCCATGGAAGCTATTGTGGCTCGAAGGTTTGCACCTTTAAATTTTTCTGATATTCCAGGTTTTCCAAATCCAGTACCTATTATGGATGGTTGGGGAGATTGTCTTCCACGATTTAGAGAAAGCAAAGAGGATAATCCATCAGATCACCTTATCAAATTTCATCAATGTATGGTCCAGTTAAATATCCAACATGAAGATGTGCTCATGAAGATGTGCTCATGAAGATGTTCATGTATTCACTTGAGCAAGATGCACGAGATTGGTATTTTTCTCTTCCCGCTGCTAGTATATCCTCACTGAATGAATTCCACACATGCTTTCAGAAACGTTGTAAGTATCTGTACTCAGCTGAACTCATTTTAAAAGATTGTTGTGAGCAGGCTGATGTTTATAACACAATTTTTTATTTAAAAAATCATGATGATGAGTGCAATCAAGGGTTCAAAACATGTCATGAAGAAGTTGAAGTTTCGGAATTTGTTGATGGTGAAAAGGTAACATTTTTAGATACTGCTGTCAAGGAAGAATGCTATGATCATTATGATAACCAAGTTGTTGTTCTAGGTCAGTTTGAAGATTGTCCAAGTGATGAGATCAGTAAAGATAGTTTGAAACATTCTGATAACGATTTCAACAGCCTTAATAGCAGTTTGAATGCTAATCCTTTTGAAGATCAATCTCTAGTTCAACAAACTTTTGAAAATCAGTGTTGTGTTAAAGATCAGCTTTGTATTGAAGGAAAAGATGAACCTTTAGCATCATCATTAGAAATTTCTCAGAATAATCCTTGCTATAATGAAGAGATTAGGGTTCCAAGACAAGAGTTCTGTGATGGATCAGATTCTATTTCTTTTGATTTTGATACTAAAATTGATGAAGGCCAGACTGTTCACATTTTTTCAGAAGTTACTTTTATTCATGGTTATGATAAATCTGCTGTTCAAAATTATTATGAAGATGGTTTAATTTTTAATAAATATGATGGTGAAATTGAAAAGAAAGACCCAGAAAATTGTGAGGTGTGTGATATGTCACAATCTGATCAGCAGATTCAAGAATGCATGCAGTCTATTATCCTTGAACAACAAAAGCCAATGCATGATAGTCATTCATTTGAAGACAATGTGGAAAAGGAGGTTCAGCTTATTGACATTATTAATGATACTATCCAAAAAAATCTGGAGCAAATTCAGGCTGATCCTGATGTCTTTTATCGCCAATGCCTAATTGATATTCATGGAATAAAGTATTCTTATGGACAGACTATCTTTTTCATAGAGCAGGAAGAGGTAACTTATGGAAATTTTTATGATCCGGTAGCAGATTATTTAGAGTCAATACCAGGTTATAAATCTGTTATTTTAGAGACACTATTTGATGAAAGTGGGTATAGGTTGTTAAATCTCTGCTCTTCATGTTTTCCAATATTTCTGATTATATATATATTTGGAGTTGGAAACAAGTTTTGGTGGGTTGATAAAACTCTTTCCTGGTTACATTGGAAATGGGATTACAATTTGATTCAGTAAATGGAAGATTCCTCACGGAAGAGATTGGTTTTCATTGTATATATCAGTGTGTGAAGGATTGAATAAAGAATCCATAGCCCAATGGAAGTTTTGCAGATAGAAGGCACTGGTCTACAGGTTCTTGAAGCCTCGCAGGGAGGACTTCATCCCGCAGCTGGAGCCAGATGTTAAGTCAGTAGTTTGTTTCTCCAAATTTTATTTGATTTGCATTTTATTTTGAGTTACCCATTTTCTTTAGTTTGATTTTTTGCTTCATTTAAGGTAATTTTTGGTTGTTATGTGAGATTTTGAACTTGGCCTTTATATTTTTGCTTTATTTTTTGATCCTTTACATTTTGAAAGGGTTTTTTAAAGTCATTATATCAAATGATGGATTCATAAAATCATTTTCTGAGCATAGTCATTACTCAAACAACTTTTAAACTTCATGCAAAATGACTAAAAGCTGTAAAACAACGATAAAATAGCGTGGATATTATTCTTGTAGTGCAAAGGGGAAAAAATAATGAAGGCGCGCTACAAGAATATCGCGACCTTCAATTTTTCCGTTGTTCTAACAAAATTTTGGCATGATTTCAAACAGTGAGTGATTAATCACATGCTGTGAGGTGTTTGCTACGTGTGCACTCAGGAATTGTCATAAGAACAAGTGTGGTTTCAGGTCATGAGGAAAATCGTTGTCATCATTACTCCAAATGCAGTTTAGCGTGACAGTTGGCCGATTAAACCGACTTTGATGAGAAGACAGTTAATCCCTATCTCTATGTTGAAGCTAAAAACTTATAGTGCACCGGTGTTTTAGGCCAAAAGCTCGTAAATGATGTTTCAGAGCTCGGTTCAGGTTTTTGGAGGTCACCCGGAGATTAGGGCTTCTTTATTCTGACACCTATAATCGAATCAAGCATAGGAAGACACCTATTCAGCCATTAAACATCTCAAATTCTAGTTTAAAGCAACTATAGTGGAGCATTAAAGAGGTTCTGTTGACATCTTCAAATGCTGTGCTGGCTAATTTACCCGAGGTACTGGTTACTGAGGCACGTAGGTTGCGTCGAAGGTTTGGGTAGACTGGGGAAATATTTTCTGGTAATGTTCCAAGTCAGCTAGATTAGGAAACTTTTAAAAACTGTTATTTTCGTGAATCCTGCATCTAAGGAGTTAATTGTAGATGCCATCAAAATAGATGTATCGGGAAATGATGAAAAAGAGGAGAACCTCATTGTGGATTTGTGTGTTAAAGGAAATGGAACAACTGATTGCATGGAGGTTGTAAGAGTTTATAGGAATGATGAACCTCTAAACACTATGGGATATTCTAGTTGTCCTTCAATGGATAAGTGTTCAAGGGACGGATTGTTAAGAAACAATATATCTTTTCCAGTAACACAATCCGATTTGCAGGGAAATGCGAGACTAATAAGTGCTAAGCCCATAGTAATAAGTGATACTGATAGTGCAAGCAGTGGAGCCCTTATCACAGAAGCCCCTCTCATTATAGACAATCATACCACACAAGCGAAGATAGGGAGTAGGTCGAATTTTATGGGATCCGACACTGTTAGGGAACATTTTATCATAGTGAAGACCAAATATTGTAGAAAAGAGCTAAAACTAGGAGAAGACATCCTGCTGCAGCCATCAGTGACACTGAAAGCAATAGTAGCGAGGTTGCATTCAGTTGCAAAAGAAGTAAGTCACAATCATTGAGGCTGGAAACCCAAGGCGCACATGCAATTGGTGGTATTGATTTGAATAGATAGGGTTACGAGACTTGTACAAGAGGCAATGACTTGGGTGAACCCTATTGTGCCACTTTTAAAGAAGATGGAGTTGGCAGTTCTGTTTGTGAACCATATCAAGCTTTTAAAGTCATGTTTCATCTTTTTCATGTTGTTCAGCCTGTTTATAAAGGATCACTGCAGCACCTTCTATTCAACATATGTACCCATAGTGTTACTTGAGCTACTTTGGTTCAGTTTCTGCTGGATATGTTGATCACTGATGTGGAAGGATCTACACAAAATGCTTCCTCAACCAGCATACCATCTTATCGCTTATATGGCTGTTTGGGTCATGGATTTATTCATGGCCACAGTTTTCAGATGGAGTCCCACCTTTGGTATCACGTCGTGCGTTGGAAATTTTGATATTTCTGGCTCAAAATCATCCACTTATTGCAAATATTCTACTCTATCTAGAGCAGCCAGTCACTCATAAACCTCAGCGAGATCAACATATGGACAGGGGTAAAATTTTTAATTATTGAGGAGGAGAGTCAATCAGAAACTTTAAATAAAGGAAGTACAGGCAATTTTCCTATAGTTTTAATTCTAAAACTTCTTAATCAGTTGCTCTATTCAAGAAGCACTGCCCATCTTGAGCAGGTGATGAGTCTTCTTGGAGTCATAATGAACAGTGTTGAAGTCCATGCCCAATCGGGTTCTCAGTCTCAGCTTACAGATTCAGCTCCAAAACCTACTCTTCAAGATGTCACAGCTGATGCACATATTGATACTTCAGGCTTCGAGATGATCTCATGGGGTTCAACTTTTGCTGTAGAAAAGAAAGTTGATTCTGCAACATTGCTGCTCAATATTCCTGAAACAGAGCTTAGATTATTATCATCCTTGTTGGCATGTGAAGGTTTGTGAGAACTTGCATATTCTCATGCTGCGGATGTATCGATGAAGGTAGTGAAAGTGGCACCTCCCCATCAGCATATTTTCATTACTGAATTGTCAAATGCTGCAGAAAGATTGAGCAAGGTTGCAGCAGGTGAACTACAATGTTTTGGTGACGCAGAAACCATGCTTCTTTCAACTCAAATGTCTGGTTCTACAATTTTCAGAGTTCTGCAGGCTTTAAGCTCTCTTACTTCCTCACTCCAAAAAGAAAGGGATGATGAGGTACTGCCTGATAAAGATCATGATGAAAGTGTGACTATAATCAGGAGTCTAAGTTCAGCTATTGAACCTCTATGGCAAAGACTGAGTATCTGCATCAGTAAGATAGAAAATCGCTCGTCTTCATTGTCTAGTGTATCTATATCTTCTTGTGCTAATGGGGTTTTATCCCCTCTGCCACCAAGCACACAGAAAATCTTGGCATATATCGAGGCATTTTTTGTAACATGTGGAAAGTTGTAACCTGGTCAAATGACACCTGCACAGCTAAAATATGCCAGTGCTCCTGCAAATGAGGTAAAAGAGGCTACAAGTTTATCTGAGTCTTCTTTCCTGTCAAAGTCTTTGTTAGCTCCTCAGAGAAAGGTTGATGAGAAGGGGAAGCAGCATAATGAATAACTCACCAGAGGAGTAGTTGACATGGAGCAGGAGGAAAGGCGAGCCAAGAAGAAGGCTCAAGCATTAGAGGGCATTGCTTTGCTTGCTGAGGCAGCAAAGGATCTATGAGTCATTTGTTCATTTCAGTTATTTGTTGTCTTTTTCAGAAACATATTAGTTAGGGATTAATATTTTTAGAAAAGTTATGTTTTGTAATATTTTACTTTTTACTTTACCTCATCGAGTGGATGGAAGACAGTTAGGGTTTTTGACCCCTAACTGATTTTGTAAAAAACACTATTTAGAGAGGTTAGAAAGTCATTGAGAGGGTTCGATTTTTGGGAGCTTTCAGGAGGTCTTCAAACTCAGTTGGTTTTCAGACTTGTTCATGAGTTAAGTACAATACTCTTGTATGCAGTCGATGATGAAATTATGAGATATATGTGACTTTTATCCTTCAGTTTTTTGTATTGGCTTCATTTTTCAGCTTGTCTAGTTGCTTATTTGATATATTCATTTACTGGTTTATGTTTATATGCTGGTAATGCTTGTCATTTATGTATGAACCTCAATACTATTTCTGTTGGATCTTGTTAGATATGTCATGCATCTTTATATTCTTTTGCTTATAATTTAGTAGTTATTTTGCTCATGAATGCATTCCCTGTGTGTTCCTAAATTTCACAACCAGAAATACATTACAGAAACCCTTAAACTTTGTTTTCTTTATTGAACTTTATTTGAGATTGTGTTGGCTTGTTTCTCTGGCCTTGGAAACAATTTCTAGCACAAACCGTTTGCATTTGTTTACCAGATGTACACATCAAAATAATAAAAATAAAAATAATTAGTAATCATGTTTTCTTTGGAGCACAGAGGAGTGAACCAAGCACAATTACTAAGGTTCAATAGCAAATATGGTTAGAGACTCGTGATGTCCTTCAAGCCTTCCCTACCTAGAAGCCCTCTCGCTCTTTCAAGCCTTTTCCTGAGTTGCACAGATGCAGTACCTCAAGGAAGAAACCACAAGGGTCATTGAGCTTGAGACATCATATTAGTTATTAGTTACTTCATATGTTACCAAATCCAACCATGAAGAATATTCCTTGGAGAAGGAAAAGGATTTTGAACTTATGATTTGAATCATGTGGCGAGTGAAATGAATTTTTGCGAAATTGAAACCAATACTACAATTTTGAAATGGGTCAGAAAACTTATAGTGATTTTTTGACCCACTAATCTCTAAAAAAACAGTGTTTTTTAATGGTTTTTTTCCAAAACCCTAAACTTCTAAAGGTTAAAGTCCTAAACCCCATTCATATTCAAGGTATGATCTATACTTATGTCAAGATATTCTCTCAAGATTTGATATGTCAAGGTATTCTCTCAAGGTGTTTGATATATCATTATGGTCATGGTCTTATGTCCTCACTTCACCCACACTATTACTTATTCTTGTCTAGCCTTCAAGAAAACCACTTGATTTGTTGTTGATACAGTCGTGTGGATGTGGCTCACAAAAATGTTGTTATGACTTGCTTCATGTTCATGCTGAAATGATATTTAAAATTATCAATTATCAATGATGGCTTGAACTTATCAAATTATTAGGTGCATGCATGGCTATTATTAATATGTATGAGAACTCTCTCTTTGTAACTTGTAGGTCTACTCTTGTGATTCCTGAATTATTTTGATTCTCAAAGATGTTTTTTTATTTAGTTATTATTAAAGTATTGCTATACCTTTTTGTATTTGTTGTTTCCCTACCGTATGTGGCTCTTGGCTTTTCAAAAATCTGGTGGCCATATATGTATTTGTATCCAAATCCTACTAACTTAGGCTACTTCTAAGTGTATTGGAAACTTGTGTGAGGTTGTAATGCAAGAAAATTTGTGTTATTTACAAAATTATATCTCCAATGTGGCCTGTGTATTGGAGCTATAAATTTTGGCCACTTTATAAGGTTTATTATATGTATTATTGTGAATCCTTTCTTTGGTATATAGATGGTGAATTCATTCCCACATTTATGTTATTGATTTATATACAAAAACATAGCCTATTGAACATATTTTATACCCTCTCACTTATGCTCACTTCGAAACATAGTTTTCTTGCATTTTTACACAATCTTTATTCAATCACATTGACACGACGATCTGAACAAGCATACATACTTTGTATTTTCATATTTACTTATTTATAACAAGGTTTATATGGCTTAAATTGCATATATAAATAGGATTTTCACACCTCCATCTCCAATTCCTACAGGCTTTTCACACCTCCATCTTCAAGGTTTAACAATGTTGAATCAACTATTGTTTGTCATATTCTTGAGGATCCTCATACACTTCAGGCAGCTATGGACTCAGAAATTTGACAAGATATTGTAGCTGCTTTAAATAAAAATATAAGTGGAAGGTTGAGTCCTCATACTTTTATCTCAAACTTAGCTCTTGTTATCTCAAACTTAGCTTGGTTGAGCTGAAGGTGGTTTTCTGTTTGATCCATTTCATATGACGCCTATTGAAAATTTTTTGGGGAAAATCAACGATAGGGAAGTACTACCTCTATCTATAATATTATAGGAAGGACTAATGATTGTGGAATGACATTTCAACATCCACTTCTCATTAGACCATCTACCCCATTTAGATCAGTTTTTCGTTGAGCAATATGTAATTTTTTAATTTTTTGGTCGTTGAACATCTGCTAGATTATAAATTGTTTTTCTTGGATTCGAACTTTAGAATTCATAGTTTAAGGACATATATAATGTAATGTGTCTATGATTGCAGAGAATGATAGGGTTGTAGTAGAGAGTAATATTGAAATTACTTCAGCTCCATCCCATTTGGATTCTATTTATTGAACACTTCGAAGTGGGCAACCAATAAATCATTTGAGTAGCTGGGTTGATGATAGTCAACAACTTAGAGGAATGAGTGGCACTACAATATAATTAGGAATTGTGGATAATTTTGTTTCTTAGTTATAGAGGGCTCAAATAGTTGATGACACTCGATCAGATTAGGACCATGATATCACTAGATCATAGGAAAAAGGTGATGCTACTGCCTCACAAGCTGCAGATGTTGGTACTATAATAATAAAAACTTTACAATCATAGGAAAATGATATATAGAGAACCAAGGAATGTAATCAATCCCATGTTGAAGATAATACAATCTAGCATCCTTTGTCGACCATTAGATACTCAAAGCTGTGTATTGATCCTTTTTACCATTATAGAGGACTCTGTAAGTTAGGTTCTCAAATTCTTAAAGGGTTCTAGCTCAATGTAAGAGCGTCTGCCTTACAAGCAGGAGGTTGGCAGTTCGATTCCTCCATGCCCTAATGATATTATAATATCAGATAAAAACAACTAAATTAGTAAGCAAAAAATAAGAGATAGGTGACTAAAAAAATACCAAAACTCGTATATAAAATTACTAAAAATGACTAAATTAGAGACCAAAACATGAGAGATGCAAAACTAGGCATTAAAAATGATGCAACACGTGGCACTAATGATGAAGCCGAACATGGCGTTGATATGGTAGAAAAATAAGACGTTACTTTGGATGCAAAACATGGCGCTACATAGGAAGCAAAATTTGGTGCAACAATAGAAGAAATATTTGGCATCATTTTGGTAGCAAAACAGGATGCAAAAAAGGAAGAAAAAATTGGTGCACATTTGGAAGCGAAAATTGGCACATATTTGGAAGTAAAACATGGTGCAAAATGGGATGCTAAAGTGGTACCAAAACTAGATGCAATATTGGATGCTAACATGGTGCTATTAGGGATGCAAATATGGCGCTAACGGGGTGTCATTTAAGAAGCAAAAGCGGACACTCACTAGGAAGCAAAATATGACGTTATTTAGGAAGCAAACCTCGACATTGTTTAGGAAGCAAAGTTGGACACTATTCTGGAAGCAAACCTCAATGTTGTTTAGGAAGCAAAGTTGGACGCTATTTTGGAAGAAAAAAAAGAGACGCTATTTTGGACGTCATAAAGGATGCTATTTAGGAAGCAAAAAAAGACGTTTTTGAGACGCTTTAAGTTTTGTCCATGACGCTTCCCATTTAGCATCTAGTTTGACCACTCAATGTAAAAAAAATTACCTTAAAAAGGGACGCTAAATGGGACACTAATTCCAGGATTTGTTGTAGTGTAACTGCCAAGTGTTAACCATTGAAAGAAAATATGGGGATGGTGAGAAACTTGACTAGTGAATGCATGGGTATTAGCTCGAGGGTGGCATCTTGCTGAGAGCGTATGAGCAAAATTTCCTACAGTTGGGTGGAGTGTGCCTCACACACAGTCAATTGCTCAGATCGATTGTTAACAGATAAGTTCAATTGCTAATAAATATATTCTTAATCTTCAATGCTAATTGTGTTTGGAATCAAGTTTATTGCTTTCTTTTTATCTCTCCATGTATGTGTTATGCTTGAAGAAATTGCAATAATTCTATTGAATTCCTAGGTGTTTACAAAATTATAGTTGCAGAGAGTTAAATGGTTAAAGATGGAATGGAAAATTTCATGACCTTATGTTTTTTGAACCAATACATGTTCATGAGACAAATTAATTATTGTTCTTTGTTGTTAATAAAACTGTTGTTAAAGTTTAAAATTGGGATAGTTGTATTATACAGATGAACCATTATGGTGTTTGTTTGGTGTCAACTAAAGACCTTGTTTATGCACTAATGAAACAACCTAAGACCTATGTCAAAATCCAATATTGTTTGAAGGTTTCAAATTATAAGGTCGATGAAATTTTTACAAAATTTTGTAGGAATTTTGCATGATATTGAGTGTAAGAGTGTAAGTTCATTAGAGGAAATTTGAGGTGTAAAATGGGCCTCCTAGCGAAAATAATAAAATAATAGTTAAAATAATAAAATAATAATTATTAATTTTGAAGGAAGAAGAAAAAAACTACTAATTTTGTTCGTATTTTAAACATATCTCCCTATGTTTTTACTCAAATTTTGAATAGGAGGGCTTGTTGGATGTGGAATTTAATTTCGCATCCAACGAATACCCACATGGCATACTTTTGATGGACCCCGCTACCCCCAAAACAGGAAATACCTAAAAAAACGTGATGATGACATCAACATCATGTTTTTTCAGGTATTTCTTGTTTTTGAGGCTGTGGTGTCCATAAAAAGTATGTCATGTGGGTACTCGTTGAATGTGAAATTTAATTCTGCATCCAACGATCCCTACCATTCTAAATTTGATTAAAAACACAAGGAGATATGTTGAAAATACGAATAAAAAATGTAGTTTTTTTAATGACAAATATGGCAAGTCAACCATTATGGTTGAATCATTTTATTGAAATTCTATTGGTTCTTGAATTCCAACTCACAAAAATTTATTGTTGGATAATTTTCTTAAAAATCCCATTTTAGACCCCAAATTTGCTCTAATTCTATATTTTTATATGTTTTTCATTTTGTTATAATTTGGATGATATGACGATGTAATAGATTTTAATGCAATAATGTTTTCTTTTGCAGGATTTTGTGATGCCACTTTCCCATATTTTGAATGGAATTTATTCTATCGAAGAAAATAATATGGATGTCATTTAATGCCACTATTCAAAAGGGAGAAGTTCCAAAGAAGGGAGAAACACCAAAGAAGGGAGAATCGTCAAGGAAGAAACGAGTACAAAATGTTAGACTGAAGAAGTAAAAGCATAGACAGAAAAATTCGTCCAACAACCAAATGAATTACCTAGGAAGGTATAATTTAAAAATATATCTCACCCAACCAAACATGATCAACAAATTGTTGTCGATGATGATGTCGCTAATGCTCGTAAGAGTAAGAACTAGGGATGAAGTTGTTTCCATTCCTAATCAACAGGTTGTTCATTTAGATACAATTGTTTCAGGGCATAAAAGGAGATAATATGTTGAATCAAATGTTATCGTTGAAAATTAGAGTGAAAATTTGGGGGACAGTTTGGAGATCATTAATCTAGGTGGTGATCTAGATGATGGTGTTGTCAAGACAACACAAAATGTCATTCGAGATCAATTGCAGAAGGATAAGTTGGTTCACAATGGGAATACATTTGATTTAAATGTGAAGCAACTTTATAAACCCATAGAAGGCCAAGAAAAATATCAAATTAGGAAACCACAACGCTTACATGTTCATAACTTGAAAGCATTGATGAGGCACAATCCCTATGCACATGTGGTTGAATACTTAGTTCTTGTTGACCCAAAAGATGTTCTTGATAGAGATGCATTTGATAAATAAAGATGTTTTGATTACAAATACTATGTGTTTTGGGGGAATCATTATGGAGAGGCCAAAAGAAAATTGATGCAAGATTTTCCACAAAACCCTATTTTTCAAATAGTCAAATGCATCATTTATCATGTTTTAACAAATGTGGAAGCAAAACTATTGGCATGGGATCATAACACAGATAGTGACTATAAGTTGTCCATGACACTAATTCAAAGGATCATATTTATCCACAATGAATTTGAACAAATATGTGGTGGGGATAGTCGAAAGTTGATACAAATTTTTAAAAATATTGTTGTATGGAAACAAGTGTCCCGATTAAAGAGGGCGGTGTGAAACATCCAAGAGGTAGTGATATATTTAGAACTATAGATAACTAGTTTCATGTGGAATTTAAAATATGACCAATATTTTATTTTATTTATGAGATATTTAGCATGTGGGAGAATATTGGCATAAAAAATCACAAGGTAAAAAAAGTAAACTAGCTACATGGAGTAGTGGTCAAGGGGGTCCTGACGTAAAGAACTTTCCAGAATACATGGATATAACACCTTGGAGATCATTGCAAGGTGTGAAGGATGAAACACTTCTATGTACAATATTTTCACGTGTAAAGTCGGGTGAATTATCCATGGAGGAAATGTGCAATGAATTTGAAAAGTAAGTTTGTAGATTGTTTTTATGGTTTAAAGCTTTTTTTTTAGTTTAAGATGTTTTATTAGTTAAGCATTTTGCTATATTTTTGCTATATTATTAGATATAAATGTAAATGCCATTTTTTTTTACATCATGTAGTCATAAGGTTTACATGAAAATACAAGAAGATATGGTTAAAATGTTGGGTGAGAAGAGTTGGGAGGATGCTCGATGTAACTATCTAGACTCAAGTTCCACAGAAAGCATAAACATTTTGTTGCTTCATACAAAAAGGTATGTTGATTTATGATATATTTTATTTTATTTATTTGTAAGTCAATTCATTTATATTCTATTTACTTATACATATAAAATTTTTTCGAATATGCCAAAAAAGAGTATAGTACCAAATTCTTTCAAAATTCATATTCAAAGAGCCAAAATAGAATGACAAAGAAGACAATGTCTTGCAAACGTTGAACTTGATGATATTCTTGATCATCATGTTTGCAATGGGCTTGACATTGTGCAATATAAAGTGATTTTCGGTGATTGTGTAAACATTACAAATCTTGTTCCTAAAAAGGAGTACTCCCTAGTCATTGCAGATATCCCTCATGGATACAATATCAAAAACATTATAGATGATTGTGATCCTTATACTTTCCAATATTTCAATAAAGTGGTTTCGAGATTTGTGGGTGTCACAACATCACCTTTATGGATATTTCTAGTTTTCCATTCAGATGTACAAAGAGGAGCAGTGCTAATGGCCTTCAAGGATAAAGAAAACTCAAGGAAGCAACTTTATTGGTAAGAAATCCGTAGTGTATTATTATGCATTTGAATTTAGAAATCAAAGTTATTTTTCTATAAGTTAATTAGATTCTTATCTATTTTTTCTTACAAGAATAATCCTAATATCCGTAGCTCCAATAGTGATCCATTTACGAGTGATACTGAAAACATACATCTTGCATGTCTGACAAAATATGAGACCTATGATTCTCTTTTAATCATTGAAAATAGTGACAACATATATAGTCAAATCATTTGACTTATAATGTCGTGGTTACAAAGTTGACATATGAAGAAATGGATTTGAAAGAGATATTGTAAACATCTACCATAATCCACAAGCATTGATTAATCATCTCATAGATACATTTTGAAATAAAGGAGATTGGGTTTTAGATTTGTTTTCGGTATGAGGTAAATTTATCATTATTAAATATGAAACTACTGCCATTAATCTATATTTTTTAATACAAATTATTTAAAATGATCTTTTCATGATGATATTTAACATTTATTTTTTGTATGTGGTGATTAGGTACAACAATAACATGCTCCTTACAAAAAGAATCAATGCTATGCAAGTTCTCCAAGATGGAATATAGGAAGTTGGTTTGAAGAAAGGAGAATTTAATGAGTCACTTATGACAAAGATGTCTAAAGAGCCTCAACTGCCATTACATTAGAGGAATTTTGAGGTATAAAATGGGAATCCTAAGGAAAATAATAAAATAATATTTATTAATTTTGGAGGAAGAAAGAAAAAAACTACTTTTTGTGTTCATATTTTCGACATATCTCTTAGTGTTTTTACTCAAATTTTGATCAAGAGAGATATTTGGATGCAGAATTTTATTATGCATCCAATGAGTACCCACACTGCATACTTTTAACGGAACCAGCTACCCCAAAAATAAGAAATATCTGAAAAAATGTGATGTTGACATCATCATCACGTTTTTTTAGGTATTTCTTGTTTTTTGGGTAGTGGGGTCTATCAAAAATATGCAGTGTGGGTACTCGTTGGATGTAGAATCAAATTCCACATCCAACGAGCTCTCCTGATCGAAATTTGAGTAAAAACACAGGGAGATATGTCGAAAATACGAACAAAAAAAGTAGTTTTTTTATGGCAAATATGTCAATTCAACCATTATGGTTGACTCATTTTATTGAAATTCTATTGGTTCTTGAATTCCAACTCACAAGAACTTATTGTTGGCACGTTTTATTATAAGGCCCATTTTAGACCCCAAATTTCCTCTAATGAAAGGAATGACTGAAAATGATCATTTCGGACATTTTGCAGAAGCTGAGAAGACACAATGGCATAAAACAATGAGGTCCGGGAAGAGAGGCGTGACTCAATTTTTTGTTGGTTTTTCCAGTTAAGAGTTTCTAGGGTAAATCTCTATGTATTATTTGTGAATGCTATGGTGTAATCTCCAATTTTTTAAAGAATCAGTATGCTTTGCTTCTCTATACATGTTTAAAACTTTGTGTTGAAAGTAGAAAGTTTATGTTGTTTTTCTTAAGACATAAACAACAAGAAGGCGAGTCAGTAAAAGTAAAGGCATCTCTAGAGGGATGTACCAATGAGCAGAACCACCTATTGGAGAAACATTTACAGACATACATAGAAGTGTTCCAGGAGCCTAAAGCATACCTCATAAGAGGGAAGTGGAGCACGAGATACAAATTCTACTAGATTCTCCATTGCTTAACGTCATACTATACCAACAGTTTTTTTTGGAAGTATAAGTGAAGAAGTGGTTGCAACAATAGCTAGAGAAATGAGTAATATGACCATCCACTTCACCTTCTGAACCACATATTATCATAGTACCCAGGAAGGATGGGACTTGGAGGATTTGTATTGACTACATAGCTTTGAATAAGATCACCCTCAAGAATCAATACCCTCTTCATAGGATCAATGATTTACTAGATTAGTTGCAACATGCCAACTACTTCACCAAGTTGGATATCAAGTCGAGATACATACATGCATGAGTGAAAGAAGAAGACACCTAGAACACTCCCTTCAAGAATAGGCAAGGTCTATATGAATGGTTAGTAATTCCTTTTGGTTTGTGTAGTGCACCAACTACATTTATGTGTTTGATGAATGATTTCATGCATATGCTTATATAGATTTATCTGAAAACACATTAACTACTAAAAAACCTTAAGAAATGTGAATTTTACTAGCAGCCTTTGGTGTATTTGGGGTATGTGATTGGTGGAGGAGAACTTAAGATGCAATCTTAATACTATGAATTATTGGCAGATTTGAAGTAGTGTAAGGTCACATTCTATCACAAAAATCAAATATTTACAAAAAAAAATGAGGGCGCTACCCTCGACCCGCCCTGCAATGGCGTAGGGAATCTACATGGGGGCAAGCCCTCTTGACCCCAACGTCCCCCCTGAGACCATCATTCTTGGAGGGAAGAAAATTCTATATTTTGACAAGTTCCAATGTGGGATTTTTCCAAATGCAGGTAAGTGAATTATAAATTTATAAGGTTGATTATGCAGCTAACAATGATGTTTCTTAACACATTTGCAGAGTCATAGTTCAATTTGGAAGGTTGGCCGTGAACAGTTCCAAGCATAGAAATTCCAAGAAGATCAACATCATGAGTGATGCCCAAAATCCCTATGAGCTCAAGGTAGATGCCATGGAGGAAAGTATTTAGGTTATGAATGATGGGACAGAATTTGACAGGGAAATAAATCAAAAGAATTCCCCAAATCTTGCAGCCACTATAAGAGGCCTGAAGGTGGAGTTGCAGAATTGCAGAGAAAACAATGAAAGAATGGTTAAAGCTCAGGAGGAGAAAAATCAGTTGACTACAGCCATACTACAGAGTTTGACAGACCTCCAAGGGCAAGTAAACTCTCAGCATCAAAGGGTTCAAACCTTCTCCCTTCCAAGATCAGCAAAAGAATCCATCACAAGCTATGACTAAGCCAGTCAGAATGATGGGAGACAAGCCAAGGAAGCCATTCCGATGTTGGGGATGTGCAGAAGACCACATGATTAAGTACTACTTGCATCGGAATGGGAATGAAAGTCCAGTCCAAAATATTCAGAGAGATGAAACGGTGGGGAAACCACTCCAATGCTGGGAATGTGGAGGAAACCATTTGTGCAAGCACTGTCTGCATCGGGATGGTAGTGTGAGGAAAGATCACAACATCCAAGAAGCTGAAACTAAAATTGGGACAGCTAACCATGAAGGATTATGCAAACAAGTTCTTGGGATTTTTGGGGTATGCAGTGAAAACCCAATATCCTCTTAGTAGGCTACCTCAAGCTTACAAAGACATGATTGAGTTTGATGATCCTAGAATTCTAGAGGAGGCTATCAAGAAGGCTAAGTAGTGTTGTGACCAGAACCTAGGTTCTAAGACCAAAATTGTATGTACAGTTTCGTTATGTGAATGAAGAAATCCTATTTTGGCATGATCTTTGTGTGAACTCAATCATGTAAGAATGTGTGGTTTGCATGAATTAAATCCTTAATCAATGATTGATAAGCATGTTTGTGTGAATGAAGGTCTCCGAGAGGAGGATAAATAGAGATCGATTGATCGATTCTCTAATCAATCGAATGTGAGTTAGATTAATACTCCATTGAGGATTTCATGAATAAATTATGTTCAGAATAACTTGGTTGCAGGTTTCTGAACCAACAATCAATCACTGCAAGGATCGATGGTAAACAAGGTCTGAGCTGTACCTATGTGAATGGTTAAAGATTCAGGGTAAGATTGCTAAGTAATCTGTTTATGTTTTGATTAACCCTAGATCTACCTACAGGTATATCACTCCTAGAATTGTTGAGGTTTGTGCTTTAAGAAGTTAAAGCATAATAACTCATGGGAAATCCAACTAGCCACTAGAACCAGGAAGAAAGTTGGAAAAGTGGTTGACGGATGTCCATTGGATATGGATGGGCTAGTCACTTAAGTAGACTTGGATGTTCTACCACTTGGTTCCTATGACATTCCTATTGGGATGGGTTGGTTAGAAGCACGCAAGGTTAAACTTGACTTCTACAACAAAGCATCTGAATGCTTGGATGAGGAAGGAAAACTAAGGATGGTAAGAGGCATTTCAAAGGAGGTTTTTGTTAGGCAGATTTCCACAATGCAGCTGAAGAAATTATGTAGGAAAAGGTGTCAATTGTATGCAGCCCATGTTTTGGAGGCAACAGAAAATGGAACTCCAAGGATGGAGGACTTCCATGTGTTGCAGGAGATCAGGAATGTTTTTCCTGATAAGGTTCCAAGACTTCCTCCAGAGAGGAACATTGATTTTAGAATAGACTTGGTGCCTGGAACAAGACCAAGGTATAAGGCACCCCACAGGATGAGCATACCAGAATTGTTAGAGCTGAGGAAGCAACTGCAAGAATTGTTAGGAAAGAAATATGGTATAATCAGGTTGTGTATTGATTACATACATTTTTAGTAAGGTCACTGTGAAGAATAAATTACCCTTTACCTAGGAATGATGACCCCTTTGATCAAATGAGAAGAGCATAGGTGTTCTTGAGGATTGACTTCAGGTCTGGTTACCATCAGGAAAGGATCAAGGACGAAGATGCTCATAATACCGCATTCAAAACAATTGTTATCAGCAGGTATCTAGACAATATTTTTCTTGCCTTCCTAGGCGACATTCTTATTGTTCTGAGAATGAGGAAAGTGCATGAGGAACATTGAGAATGGTACTGAAAGTGCTTGAGGAGCATGAACTGTATGCACACTAAAAAATGTGACAAATGTGAGGTCTTTTATGAGACTTACAGGTTACTACCTGAGACTCATTGAAGGGTACTCTACAGGTAGAATGACTTGGACAAGGCAGTATAAGTGGTACTCGGTGAATTTGAGGCAGGAACCTGCCATGGACGAAGGACAGACATCATGAGGGAAAACTCATGACCAAACAGATTTCTGAACTTCGGATTGCAAGATTTTCTATTGATTATGGGAGACTGTGATCTCTTGTGATGGTTTTGAATCATGCTAATAATGGATATGCTTGTATTGCATTGTTTGATGTATGAAGTTCATGTTGCTAACTGTGATTGTATGACTAATCCAAGATAGTGTCTAGATGACATGTGGTATGTGAATGTCTAGGTTTTGGACAGCATGTGTGAGTAAGGGATAAGTACTCCCACTTGCAAAGGCCAAACAATATGAGGATGGCCTCATGGTTGCCAAAAAGTTTGAATTTTTTAGAAGACATAATTGCAGACTCAGATTGATTTGACTTTTAATGTATTGATCAATTGATAATTGGAATTCATTGTGTGCATGAAATATATTTGAAAATCTATGACTGGAATTTGTATGACAACATCTCATGTAAACTGTGTGCTTGTGTGTGACGTAGGTGAGATGATGAAAACATGCATAGCTCTTGGGAGGATGTACTTGGGTACATAGCTCCTCCGAAAGATGTACTTGGGTACATGGTTCTTGGAAAATATGTACTGGGTGTACATGGCTCCTCAGAAGGATGTACTTAGATACATAGCTCCTCATAGGAATGTGTTTGGAATAGGTTTGAAAACCTATAATTGAAATTCTTTTTATGATGACATCTCATATGAATTACATGCTTGTATGTAACGCAGGTGAGATGATGAAAATATGTATTGGGTGTACATGGATTCTTGGAAGGATATGTTTGGGATACATGGCTCCTCTGGAAGGATGTACTTGGGTACATCGCTTCTCCCCCTGCCAGCTAGGAACCAGTATGCATCATTGGGGATGCCTAGGGTGTAAGACATCCGATCAGACTTCTTTCCACACACATTCACGCCATAAGGGGACTATCACAGGAGTGGGGGCTCCGTGAAGAGAATAACCCCTAGGTATTATGTTGTCTTGAAAGGGAGTGCCTGAGATTGGTAAGCACTTAGAGGAGGTGCTAGGCTCTAGGGAAAAGCCGCCATTGAAAAATTAAGGAAGATGCTTGTGTAGAAGTCTTTCAAGTTAGAGCTGCCATTGAACCCCCAAGGAGGTGCTAAGCTCTGGGGAAAAGCCGCCCTTGAAAAATTAAAGAAGATGCTTGTGCAGATAAGTATTTGGTTACTTATCAACTTCTGGATGATTACTATGTGTATACACATGTGTATTTGATTCAGTTAATATTTGGAAAATCTTGTTAAGGAATTGATCCTATGTCAATGAATCTAACATGTGAATTAATATTTTTTTGTGTCTGGAAAGGAAGCACCTGAACTTGGTAAGCACAAAGAGGAGGTGTAGTCTCTTGAGTAGAGCTTCCATTAAGCACCCAAAGAAGTGTTAGGCTCTGAAGCTGGACTACCAAATATCAATTGAGTAATGTTGTCATAGGTGATCCGAGGCTTGCAAAAATTTGGCTACCTATCGATGCACACCTTAGAGAGCAGAAGGAGGGTGGGTACACTCGAAGGAATGTATAACAGAGAAGAGGTATCATCCTGATGCAAGGTGGGGCAGGTCTTGTCAGTGCCATAGTTGTGGAAAGACAAAGTCGGATACTTGTGGAGCCAAAGGACATACTCATGCAGATAAGTATTTGGCTCATCTGGCAACTTCTTGTTGATTATATATATATATATATATATACACATATGTGTGTGTGATTCAACTGTGATTTTTAGAATCTTGAATGAGTTGACATGAGAATTGATTCATTGATTGGAGCTTGAGAACAGGTATTGCTAACTACCAAAGGCATTAGATATGATCCAAGTTGAGGAGAGGGATTCTCCGGAGTTGCACATTCGATCAGTTCTTGCAAAAGAAGGGAATAAAGTTTGAATGGACACCATATTTTGAAGAAAGCTTCCAGTAGTGAAGAATCTTCTTACAAGTGCACCTAGTGGTGCGTATTGGTGCAGGAAATCGAGGACTTGGAAGAGCTCCAGATCGTGCCATTGGACAGGTGAAGGTGTTGTAGAAGCACTATAGTCCTGATGAGGCTATGTGGGAGCTGGAAAATGCCATGTGATTGTCACATCCATCGTTGTTCAAGTGCTGAAGCACTGAGGACAATGCTAATGAAGGGGGAGGGGAATGTAACACCCCGGTTTTGACCCCGTTTGCATTTAAAGTATATGATGAAAATATTTTATTTAATCGTGGTGTGGAGCTCAAGGCAAAATCCCCACCATCGATTTAGCATGTTGTATTTCAGCAAGTAAATTAGATTCCGATGGTGTTTTGTGCTAGCTAGGCACATTATAATTTTACACCATGTAACTATGAAATTCATAAAATATACCAAAGCCGGCTATGTCAATGTGACCATTGAAGAGAAGGGGCATGATCTCACAAGGATAAGGGGGGGGGGGGGGGGGGGGGGGGGGGGGGTGCATTTAAACCTTTGGGCCAATGGAGAAAAGCCAAATGTCAAGGGGAAAACCCATAAAGTTGTCAACTACCCTTTTTTTCTTTTGTGCCCAGTCATTTAGGCAGTGGTTGAAAAATTAATGCATGGGGATGGGAAGAGTATGGGAGTCAAATTCGAATTTGGGGAGCCACCCATTTTGGAAAAGGGTATACTTGACTTGTTGGGCAAGCAAATGCTTGGAAAAGCATGCCTAAGATATTACTCATCCACACCCTTTCATTTTTCACCATTCCCATGAGGGTTGGGCACTCTCACGTAGGTGAAGCTCGTTGAACTCCTTCCCTCACAATTTTATGCAGTTAAATCTCGTTGCCATGGCTGGGAAACCCGATTTTGTTGTGTTCAATGGATGGGAGAAGAGACCCACAATTTTGGGGGTTTAAGTGGACGTTTTTCCCTCTGCTCACATGACTGAGTTTGTTGGGCATTTTTCCTCCATGATTTTGTGGTTTTCCTCATTTTCCCATGCCTAGAATTTGTCCATTTGGGTTGCTCGGTGGTTACAGAGCCAAGTCTTCCTGATTTGGAAGTTTGGGAAGGTTGTTTTTCCCCCCATGTTGCCCATGAATGTTTTCTGAGTTCAGATCTGTGATTTTGGGATTTATGGTGGCTATTTTTTCCCTTGAAATGCCCATGGGTGATTTGTGAAACCGTGTTTTCCTTCATAGGGTTTTTTTTCCCTTTATTTGAATTATTTTGGTTGAAAAACATTTCCTTTCATGCCTTGCATGTGCATTTTGTGGTTATGTGCATCGCTGTGTTGGATTGGATGAGTAAGTCCAAGAAACCCATATGTTATTTGGTTTGCTTGGTTGAGTAAGCTCAGGGAACCCAGCTATTAGATGGGAGACTAAGTTGGGATAGGATTGGTTGGCTTGGCTGAGAAAGTCCAAGGAACCTCCACGTTATTGGTTTGTCTCCCCCACGTAGTCTGTGAAACCCAACTGTTTGTTGGCTTAACTGTGGGTGTGTGGTTTTGTTGCAAGTAAGGATGTTGTTCCCTTGTTCCTTGTGGAAGCATTGCTAAGAGATTGATGAGCACACTGGCCTATGGTTGGGTGGAACGACGCAGGGACATAGCTGGTTGCGGGAGGCATCAAGCTTCAATTCAAGATAAGTATTCTTGTGCTTTCTAACTCCTGCAACTGTAATTATTTTGTGAATGAAAATATGAACAATGTTGAAATGTGTTGAAAGTATGTGATTGCTTCCGTTGTTTACTCATTGATGATTAGGCATTTGCAAATGTGTATGGTTCATTATTCAATGCATTTTTAAATTAACATGTTCATGGGGCTAGATTGCCTAGGTTGATAGCAGCATTAGTAGCGTCCTTTTCGCTGATCTGAGGGTCGGGGACGTTACAAACAAGTTTACAATTAGGATTCATTTAATTGTAATGGTATCTTATTATGCTCAAATGCATATTGATTAAGATTTAAATGGGCAAGTAGTTAAATGGTTAATTGGAACCATTAGTCAAACTTTAAATTCTTACTGTGCGTTATCAACATTCACCTACCACAAGTCAAGAGTGATTGTGCTACTTTCATAATGATACTATTCCAAGTTATAGTTTAAAAAAAAATTACATACTACTATTTTAGTTACTAAAATAGTCTTTGTCAAAACTACTCACATAAGGCCATACATAGTACTATTTTAGATTATAGTTAAAGAGCAAAAAATAGATGACACTATTTAAACTAAAATAGTCTTAGTTAAAACTACTCCCCTAATGTCGTACATAGTATTGTTTTAGGTTATAGTTAGAAACCATAAAAACAAACATATATATATATATATATATATATATATATATATATATATATGATACTATCTGTTTGTAACTAATTATTTTTAATTAATTATGAATGTAAATTCTAAATAAGAAAAACGTGAAACTCAAAAGCATTGCTAACACTATTCATCATATAACTATCTTAAATGAGTTGTAGTGGGGGTGTCCATTAGAGATCAAATTTGAAAGGTTATTCATAAGAAATTTGAAAGGTTGGTCATAATTTCAGTTTCAAAGGTATATATTCATGTTGCAAGTTGGTCTTAATTTTACTTTGAAAAGTATATATTCATGTTGCACTTCTAAGATGAAAATCCCAAAACAAATTACATTTCATTTGACAATAATAAATTAATTACACACTTCATAAAAAAAGTGCTAAATAGAATATTATATTTTCAATCAAATTTATGGAGCTAAATAAATCAATAAATCCATAATTATCCACATGTACCAAAAACATCAAGTTTCCATACAAACTTTTTAAATTGTAATAATTATTTTCAAAATGAAATAGTACATTCTATCCCCAAAACAATCATTGAGTTTCAAAACAAACACATTGGAAAAAACAACAAAGAAAAGTGGAGGGGAGATGCATGTATATTATACCTTGAACCCTTTTTAGAAATCATTGGTATCCGGCTTGTAAATAGTTTATGCCCAGCTTAAGAATCTAGCACATGAGAAATCCTATTTTCTTTTCTTTTCTTTTTTATTAACCAATACCAATTCAAAAATCCAATCTTCACAACCGTTTGTATGGTGGAACTCGTGAAAACCCCAAGTGTGCTTGAAACCTTGTCTCAAAACCCATGCATCCATTTGCTCCGTATTCTTACTTCAAATTAAATGGAAGTCTACATGCAAGTTTTTAATATCTAGAATTGAACCTTTATAATGTTAAATAAACACTGAAATATTTGGATGGTTGATCCTTGTCTCACTCTACAACTTCACATTTTATTCAAAATCTATTTTTTGATTACACACATATCCATCTTTGCACTCTTGACTTTGCTTGGCATTTCTTCTTAGGAAAATATATTGATACTTATATAACACTTATCTGTTTCGACTACACACATCTCCCTCTATGTACTCTCGACTCTCCGTGTACATTCCTTCTAAGGAAAAGATATTCATACTTATATAACATTTATCCATTTTTTATTTTTCAATTTGCGGCATTGGGATTTATTATTCTTTGGTGTGATGATTTAGTGTTACAGAAATGTATTAATAGAAGTGGGGCGAGACTTATTAGCATTAGCTGGCAGCATGGGCTATTTCCTATAAGAAACACCTACTATGAAAAGGCGAGAGTAATTGAAGAACAACCAAATCGTTAAATGAATGTGTGTATTGTAAATCGTGAAAATCTATCATGGTCAATAATTTGGTGGTTGATAAAGGAAATTATGACGTGGTACAACCATTATTTCGTTGTAATGGCAGATGGGACAAAGATTAATCTTAACAGGTAACGAATGTATTGACTCTTGACAAGACAGGTTTCCTCGAGAAATTGCCTCGAAGTGATATGACACCCTTCATCAACACATTACATATTCAGAAATTAACAGAGAGAAAATAACTATTTTAGTGGTATGGTCAATAGAAAGTAACTCGGATAAATAAATACAACTGAAGAAGAGTTTTATTCAGAGTAACAAAATAACAAGGAGCCAAATGAATTGCTTTCAAACCCAAAGCTGGTATGCTTGATCCTCTTCATAGAGTGGCATACTTGATCCTCTTCATGGGCATGTCATTTATACAAAGAATTGGCAATGGTTGTAAGTACAACTCTTGAACCAAGTGAAAGTTGAGTCTACAACTAAAAATGTTCCATGCTCAAAATTGCCATGAAGATTATGAATTAAGCAATTTGAGGTAAACAAAAGGCAATGAAAATTATGAATTAAGCAATTTGATGTAAACAAAAGGCAACCTAGTTGTATCATGTATCATTTGATATGATCAACAATGGAGACTTATATATTAGCAATGGAGAGTCATAAACTTGGATGTGACTTTGGGTAAAATAAATTAAGCTAGCTAGATTTCAATTTTCTACCTTGTTAAGTCTATATTTTAGTTATTAAAAGAAGAAGAAAAAAAATCTGGAAACTTGTAAAATATTTATTGACAAACTAAACCTGAAATAAAAATGATTGCTTTGGGGTTTTAAATTTAACACTTTTTATGTAGTTTTTATATAATTATTACACTTTTCCATAAGATAGTTAAAATGATTTTATTGTACTTTTCTCCTAAAATGTATCATTATTGTACTTTTCTCCTAAAATGTCAAAATTAAAAATTATCATTAATTTTGAGGTAATTTTTTTTTTTACTTTAACACTTTATTTAGTTTTAATATAATTATTACAGTTTTCCATAAAATGTTAAAGTTTTAACATAATTATTACACTTTTTCTCCTAAAATGTATCATTATTGTACTTTTCTCCTAAAATGTCAAAATTAGAAATTATCATTAATTTTGAGGTACAAATTTTTTATCACTTTTCGAACATGCTGGAACCTTTGAAGGGCTGTTCAATTTTAAACCCAGTCCATAAGAAAAGGAAAAAAATTCTTCACAAGCCGATTTAATCGGGGGCATCATTCATCAGCGTTAAACGCTGCATGGGTGCTTATTGAACGCCTTGTGTCCACGGCCCTGTTCTATGGGTCTGTAAGAATTGTAGTACCCAATAAAAATTACTACTACCATACTGAGGCAGCTTAATAATTTGGTACTTCATAATTAAATTTAGCATCCACGTGATAATGCAGGGTGACTGCCTTTAATATTGTCCGAATTGCGTAGTTGGCTGAGGTGTATTGCCTCCTGAGTATAAAAGAAGAGAAGAGAACATGGAGATAAATAAAATTGAAGTTGATGATCATGACTGTGAGAAGCGGAGGGAAAAAAATGAGCAACGAAGTTTGGGAAATGATAAATCCCGATTACATCAATCCAATGTATTCCCAGTCTCCATCCGATCGCAGCGTCTCCCCGGGGCGCTTCAGCACGGCCTCTTCTAACGCTTACGCTCCGTCTCCCTGGACGACGGTGCTGCCCTTCAATTCGCCCGAAGTCCCTCATTCTCCTTCTGTTAGATGCGTTGCTTCGATGGTCAAGCCGGGCGGGCAAATATATTCGATATCGATTACGGCAGACGGCCTTCTGTACACGGGCTCTAACAGCAAAAGCATAAGGGTATGGAGACACCCGGAATTCGCACAACATAGTTGTCTCAAGTCCGGGTCGGGCAACGTCAAGGCTATGCTCGTTGCCGGTGATCAAATTTTGAGTGCTCATGGGGACAACAAGATACGCCTGTGGCGACGATCGCGCTCGAATCCCAACGTCCACACCCGCGTGGCCACGCTTCCCAAGTTGAACAGATTTCACAATTTTTTCAGGCCCTTCGTAAACGACCACGGCACCCGCAGGGCCAAACACTCGGGAACCGTGACCTGCCTTGCTTACGATGCAAACACCGATTTGATGTACTCGGCATCGTCGGATAAGACTGTGAAGGTTTGGAAAGTGTCGGAGTCCAAATGCGTTGAGACTGTCGAAGCGCACATTGAGGCTGTCAAGGCCGTCGTCGTGCGAGACGACGGGCTTCTGTTCACCGGGTCCGACGACAACACGGTGAAGGTATGGAGGCGACAGCGTCGTGCCCAAGAACCTAAGCACGAGCGAATGGCGACCCTTAACATGCAACTATCACCCGTGAAAGCCCTCTGCCTCGGCCCCGATGGCTCGCCCGTTCTGTACGCGGGTTGTTACGAAGGATATATTCATTACCGGGAGGAAGACCAATGCTCCAACCGAATATTTCATCACTCCGGCTTTCTTCGAGGCCACCTTCACTCCGTGCTCTGTCTGGAGACTGTTCATGATATGCTGTTGTGTTTGGAAAAAGGAAGCGGGCGGCTCCGGCATATGTTGCATTGCAGTGATGGAGGGGCACAACGCTCCTGTGAAATGCATAGCCACGACTATCATGGATTTCCACGTGAATTCGTTTATCTGTTACAGTGGAAGCCTTGAAGGAACGGTGAAGGTGTGGATGGGTCGTATGAAAAGCACCATGGATTCTCGACCCACCTCACCAATACGAATACGTTAGTGGCTCCGCAACGGCCGGATTTTGAGTACACGGCGGCTACTATTCCAATTTGCAATCCGGGCTTCCCATTTTGTTTATGTTTCTTGGAAAAGGAAAAGGAGTAGAAGAGCATACGTCTCTAGATCTATTTAATTTTCAATATGTTTTGGTCAAATCTTGATATTAGTAATAAATTTGTTTATGTTTCTTTGAAGGGGAGTCAAAGAGCCTACGTATGTAGATCTATTTAATTTTCAATATGTCTTGTTTGAATCTTGATACCAGCATTGATCTATTTAAAAGGTCCTTACTGAGCACGGAGAGATCAAATCTGTTTTGATGTGCAACCCCTTTTTTTGAGTAAATTTTTTGATTAAATATATAATCTAATATTTAACTTTTTTTTAGAGTGGATGTTTTGACTAAATGTATAATTCAATATTTATTATTTTAATTTATCTTGTTTTATATATATATCCAAGTTTATATAATCTAAATTTAATTTAAGTGGATATGTTATTTTTAATAATATTTTATTATTTTATATAAATGATACTTATCAACTTTAGATGAACCATATCTCCACAAAAATATTTAAAATTGCTTTGTGTATTGGTTATTTAATGGGTTGTTTTCACGTATAATTGGATAATGTATTATGATTCTTATGTTTATGTATTTTTAATAATTTTGTCAATTGTGAAAAATCATAGCAATGTTAGCTTTATGTATTTGTGATTGGGCTTAGAGGTATTGTTTCAAATTCATATAAAATTTTATATAAATGACTCAAAAATTTTAATCGAGGTTACAAGACTTGACATTAGTAGCATATGGTTTGAGAAAATCTGGTTAAAAATATAATAATCAGGTTCAACACTAATAGTATGCAAAATTTGGTAAAAATTGAGCTTTTGAAGTATGTTTCAATTTCATATAAATGACTCAAAAATTTTAATCCAAGTGACAATATTTGACAATATTAGCATATGGTTTAAGAAAATGTGGTTAAAAACATAATAACCAGATTCAACACTATTGCTATGTAAAACTTGGTAAAAATATAATAATCAAATTTAGCATTATTAGTATTTATTTTGTATTGTGATTAACCCAAATAACTTAAGAACAAGATTCTACATTATTTTAGAAATATGATATATGTACAAATAAAATTCAATAAAAAATAGAAAGAAATGTGTAGATATTTCAATTATTTGAACTATAAGGACTTCTTCATATGCTTATGTGTGCCCTTCTTCTTTATTAGGAGAAAGGTCATGCAATGTAATTTTCTTCTTCTTATACCAAGTTTCAAGAACTTGTTTTGCAAATTAATATTAGTGGTTCCAATTGAGTGACGAGTCCATCGAAGAGTATCCACATCATCCATATTGTGATCCACTCAGCAGCTGGCATGTTTGTCGACTTCGACAAGTCCAAACCTCGAAAGCTTTTGCATCTCGACATGCATCGTCGACACTGACATCTCGACATGACTACGACAAATTGTCTCTCTTTTTTCTAGTCATCTGTAACGGTTGAACTTCCAAACCATTTTAACTCCTTTGTAACTGAACGTAACGGGTAGTCACACAAGCGTCTCAGCGCTCTATGTAAGCATGTACACTATTGTAATATACAAACAAGTAATAGAGCATAATAGAACAATAGAGATTGGTTCGAACTCTTATATTTTGTGTTCGCATATACTTTTTGTTTGTGTAGTGAATTTCCTACTATGCTTATTTTAATATGCTTCGCCATAACAGTGCTCAATTCATTCAATCGAAATGTTGTCCTTTGACGTGTGCCTCGGAACCCAGATCATTGGCATAAGAGAATATTCAGAGCTTAAGTTATGTAGACGCTTCTATCAAAGTTACATGACTTATGTATGTTCAAACACACTCGTAAACTAAACAATCCAAGTAGACACTACCTTCAAATTCAAAGAAGATGGTTGAAGAAACAGACAATAGACATGCAATTGACGAGATAGAGCAACTCATAGAGAGAGCCCTGGCTCGACAATGAACTGAAATGTTCACCCAATTCAGTGAGATTCTCACGTGATTTGCTTCAACATCCGGAGGATCCTCGATGAGATCCAACTCTAACAAAATCAGTCCATTCAAAGTGCAGATGAATCTGGACATATTGAATCGTGAAGGAAAGATTGACGCAAAATCTGTAGACAATTGGGTACAACAATTAGAATCCTATTACTTTGTGAATCAACTCTCAGAAACTGAAAAGATCACCATTGCATCCTTAAAGATGTTAACCTCTGTGCACTAGTGGTGGGAGAATTTAACGACAAAGATGGAGCGAGAAGGAGACCATAAACACATGGGATAAATTTATCAAGGACATTCGAAAGGAGTTTTACCCACCCAAGTACATTGAACAGTAGTATAAGAAGTTGTAGTAGCTAAGGTAATGAAAAGACTAGTCCGTGTAGACTCTACACCGACAAATTCTATCGGCTCATGGCTAGATTTGTCGTCCAAGAAGAAGAGAAATGGGTTGTCCTAAATTACATGAGTAGATTGTCCCCATACATGTACTAAGAGACGACATTCCTAACTGTTAGTACGCAATTAATTTTCTCATGTCTGTATACAAGAAAGAATTCACTGCACTTAATTTTCTCATGGCTGTATACAAGAAAGAATTTATTATGACACTGATTGCAAGGTATTATGACACTGATTGCATTTATTATATAATTTTTGTTGTCAAATATTATGTTGACCGAAGGGCTTCACTATATGTTACTAGATATTGTGATATTTTCACTTTGGTCTTCTAAATCTTGCAATCTAAAGTTGTGTGGCCTTTGAAATTTTAATTACCACTTGAATCGCAAGATCTCATGTCCCCAAATTGATGGAAATGATATTGAGTTCATCTTGACCAGCTTTATCCAATTGTCGGCATTAAAGATGTATAATGTTTTCTCTTTCTGAAATTTCAAATGCACATGGATTTTTATAAAGGTTATAGGACGTCTCCTGTGTCTGAAATTACTGAACATTGATTGAAAGGGTGTTAACTGGTTTGGATACAGCTAGCATTTCCAGCTAAGCTGATATCGCACTAAAATGTGGACCATTTTATCATGCAGGTAATATTGGACAAGGTGGAGCATTTTATTCAGGCTGTTGGAACATATGAGGATAGGATTTTTCAAAAGCGAGCTCATATTCATGAGGTACACATTTAGTTTATATGAAATAATGAAAACCTTTGTCAGTTGCACGTATTTGGGTCTTATTTTGAAAAAAAACACAGCTATACATTTTTTAACTATTCAATAACCCCCACTGAGGATAGCACCCTTCCATTGGGCCAAGCTGTGAGCTTAAGAACGTTTTGAATAGGAACTCTATACCATATGAAAAATGGAAAATGGGTCAATAGCTATTTTTGTAGAGCATTTTATTAGGAAATACATTAAGCCAAGGGAAATACTTTGTTAAAACTCTGCAAATATTAGGAAATACATGTTTTGTACATGCTCACACATATTTTACATGTATTTTTATATATGCATATCCAACCATATTGTATCCAATTTGTTCTCATATACACACACATATATATATCTATATATCCTAGTAACTTTAGCTTCTCACTGATAACTAGATGAATTATCATAGTTGACTTCTGTTGAGTATTTAATTACTAGCATTATATTAGGTCAGACTAACCTAAGATTCTTGTTGGCTTTTCTTAAACTTTACACTCGTTTCCTTTATATCCAAATGAGGGCATAAAATATGCTCTACAGGATGAAATGATTGTTACTACATTTTTTTATGGGAATGACCCATCTTCTGAAGGTTACAACCTAGAAAAGTTCCCAAAAAATGACAAGAAATGGACGCCAACAAACCGTTCCTTAGGAGTTCTTGGAATAGTTAGTATTTTAGAAATGGCACTAGTCTTTTCTCTAAACTTTCTTTTTGATCCCTTTGATCCGTTCATCATAATGAGTACCATTATCCACTCAATGTAGTTCAGCCACATTACTCTTTTGTACTCGCCATTTCTTATGTTCAGGAAGATATTGTAGATTCTCAGTGTATGTTGTTTCCACTGAAAATTCCTTCCATAATACCTTCAACCCCCACCCCCCAACATATTTAGTGAGCGGTCTATTCCTGCTGCACCTTACAAATCTTTAAAGACATTGGAATTAAGTTTCCTTATAGGACTCATGCTATTTCCCAGATGCATTTCTACAGTTAATTCTCAATTCTCATGCTTTTAAATTCTTGAATCGACAATTCACAATTCATTGCAATGATATAAAATCTGTTTCAAGGCACACTCTCTTTGTTTTCACTCTTGTTTCCCCACTCTGTTAAAACTAATCTTATACAGGTAACTATGTTGGTACATAAGTTATAACTTATCTCGTTTGTAATCGCATGCAGCTAGGACCAACAGTAGAATTGTCTATCTACATTGTCATCTTCTGATACATGCAACACTGTTGATGTTGATGAGTGTCCTTTCTGGTATTGCAAAAGCCTCTTTCTTTGTTGCCTTGTTCAACCATTAGATACTCAAAGTTTTGTATTGATCCTTTTTACCATTGTAGAGGACTCTGTAAGTTAGATTCTCAAATTCTTAAAGGGTTCTAGCTCAATGGAAGAGCACATGCCTTACAAGCAAGAGGTTGGTGGTTCGATTCCTCCATGCCCTAATGATATTATAATATCAGTTAAATACTAAAAATGACTAAATTAGAAACCAAAACATGAGAGACACGAAACTAGGCATTAAAAAGGATGCAACACATGGTGCTAATGATGAATCCAAACATGGCATTGATATGGTAGCAAAATAAGATGTTACTTTGAATGCAAAACATGGCACTACATAGGAAGCAAAATATGGTGCAACAATAGAAGAAATATTTTGGCGTCATTTTGGTAGCAAAACACGATGCAAAAAAGGAAGCAAAAATTGGTGCAAATTTGGAAGCGAAAATTGGCACATATTTGGAAGTAAAACATGGTGCAAAATGGGATGCTAAAGTGGTAGCAAACATGGATGCTAATTTGGATGCTAACTGTTGATGTAATTGTAACTTCGGAATGTATTCACCTGTATATCTTATGTATTGTACCCTGATGTTTATTCCAGGATGTGTCTGTAATGTACTTGAGTCATGTCATTCCTCGATGTTCTTATCGGGAGGTTCTATAATGTAAACAAGTCATGTCAAGTCATTGTGGGTAACCCTCCTATTGATCAAGGGTTAAAGTCCTCACAGTTCTGGGGCACTAGGGTTATTAGACTCTCCTACAGAAGTCATCCCTAGTAGGGTTTAGTCAAGTCGGGATTTAGTATCAATAGAGAGCTAGCCTCTCTATTTATCACACACTCACTCACACTCAGTTGTAGCACATAGTTGAGGAAGAAGAAGACACTGGGGCTAGGAAGAAAGAGGTTACTACTGTTGGGAGATCATCTTATTGTTTTGGGGTTTCACTTTTGGTGTTGATTCTATCTCTGAGGAAGTTGCGAGGTTTTCTCCATTTATGGTTTCCCCGAGGAAAAACACTGTGTTCATATTCTCTTGTGTTTGATTGTTGTGCTTGTTATCCTCTCAGTTAAAGATCCTAATATAATGATAGCTTAATGTTAAAAATATAACATGGTATTAGAGCTAACCTGAGAAGAAGACACTGTGTAGCTGCGAGAACTAGGGATTCCTACTTTGTGGATCTCTCTCCATAGTTTTTCAGCAAAATAAGGTTGGAATAACTCTCCTCCATAGGGCGCATCTTTATGTCGAAGCAGAATCCAATTCTGAGGTTTTTCAGTTTTGGACTCGACACTACTGCCGAAAATTAGGGCTTTCCATAGAAGTGGAATTTTTCAGTGAGCCGAGGCCTAGATTGATCTCCTCCCCAAAATCAAAGTTTAGAGATCAAGATCAAAGCATTTGGTTGGACAGAACTCTGGAAAAGCAAAACCATAATCTGCTCCTGAACCAGCACTGCAGAATTTCAGCTCCAAATCCAGATCCGACACGTTGACTTGGTAAGATCTAAATCTTTTGTATTTCCATTTGAGGTTTTCAGTTAATATGTATCATCATACCAAGCTTGATGAAAAGCTTGAGGGAGTTGATAACTTCTGATCCTGGAAGTATAGGATCTCCTTGGTCCTGGAAGAAAATGAGTTGGACTCCTATATCAGTGAGGAGGTTCCAGTTCGAGAGGGAGATGAGACTAAGGCCTTACACAAGAAGAAGTTGGTTATAGCAAAGATGATTATTGTTTATTCAATCAAGGATCACCTCATACCACAGGTGTCCTCCCTAAAGACACCTAAAGCTATGTTTGATGCCCTAACCAAATTGTTTGAAGGGAAGAACATAAACCAAAAGATGACTCTAAGAAAACAACTAAAGACTATAAAGATCCAGAATGCAGAAACCATCTAGTCTTACTTTACAAGGGTCTCTCGGATCAAGGAACAGTTGGAAGCAGTGGAAAATGCAGAGATTGTAATGACCACCTTGAATGGTCTCCCTATATCATGGGACTCCTTTATTCAAGGAATCTGTGCCAGAAAGAAGTTAGTCAAGTTCAGTAGACTATGGGAAGAATGCTCTCAAGAAGAAGCTCGGATAGCAGCTCGAGAAGAGAAGATGGGAAGTGAATATAAAGCTCTCACAGTTCACTCCAAGAAAAGCAGAAGAAACTCTCATCACTCCATAGGTAAGACCTGTCACCATAAAGATAACATTAGAAAGGACTTATCTAAATTAAGATGCTATACATGAGATGAAAGAGGACACTTAGCCAAAGATTATCCTAGAAGCAAGATTAACTCCCATAAGAAGAAGGGAAACAAGAGAAGACATCATGTTCATGCTGCAGAGGATGATGAACCTTCCACAAAGAGAACCAGATATGAAAGTGAAGATTCTTCAAGTGATGAAGAATATGTTTTGATTTCCGCTCTCACGGGAAACATTACTCATCGAAGCAATGATTGGCATATAGACAGTGGAGCTTCCAAGTATATGAGGGGATTCATAAACTCTCAAAATAAAAAACTATGTTTATTTTTTCATGTGCAATTTAAAATTATGATTATTTTTTTTATGTGCAATTATTTTATATCACTTGTGAATATGCTGAGAATTTTATAAACTCAAAATTAAAAATTACGATTTTTTTAGAACAATCATGCTGAGAACTTTTTGTAGACGAGCATTAATGAACATGGGAAGACTCATGATTGTTGCTGCAAACTCATTATTGACCATGTTGACCATTAACAATGAGCCTACATGATTGCTCAAAAGCAAGCTAATTAATTTTAGCCATCTAAAAAAGACAAGAAATACTCAACCTACTACAAGCCATTTAATACAACCACATTAAAAGGCATGCAACAAAAGAGTAAGTATTTCTGGCGTCAGAAAGTTCAATTTTGATCCCTCTCCACAAATAAAAATGAAAAATTCTTCATCAGCGTTAAACGCTGTATGGTTGCTTATTGAATGCCTTGTGTCCACGGTCATGTTCTATGGGTCTGTACGAATTGTACTTTAAAAATTACATCTACCACACTGATGCGGCTTAATAATTTGGTACTTCATACTTAAATTTAGCATCCACGTGATAATGCAGGGTGACTGCCTTTCATATTGCGTAGTTGGGTGAAAGGAAGGCTCCTTAGTATAAAAGAAAACAAGAGAACTTGGAGATAAATAAAATTGAAGTTGATGATCATAAGTGTGAGAAGCCGAGGGAAAAAAATGAGCAACGAAGTTTGGGAAATGATAAATCCCGACTACATCAATCCAATGTATTCCCAGTCTCCATCCGATCGCAGCGTCTCCCCGGGGCGCTTCAGCACGGCCTCTTCTAATGCTTACGCTCTGTCTCCCTGGACGACGGTGCTGCCCTTCAATTCACCCGAAGTCCCTCATTCTCCTTCTGTTAGATGCGTTGCTTCGATGGTCAAGCCGGGCGGGCAAATGTATTAGATATCGATTACAGCAGACGGCCTTCTGTACACGGGCTCTAACAGAAAAAGCATAAGGGTATGTAGACACCCGGATTTCGCACAACATAGTTGTCTCAAGTCCGGGTCGGGCAACGTCAAGGCTATCCTCGTTGCCGGTGATCAAATTTTGAGCGCTCATGGGGACAACAAGATACGACTGTGGTGACGATCGTGCTCGAATCCCAATGTCCACACCCGCGTGGCCATGCTTCCCAAGTTGAACAGATTTCACAATTTTTTCAGGCCCTTCGTAAACGACCACGGCACCCGCAGGGCGAAACACTCGGGAACCGTGACCTGCCTTGCTTACGATGCAAACAACGATTTGATGTACTGGGCATCATCGGATAAAACTGTGAAGGTTTGGAAAGTGTCGGAGTCGAAGTGCATTGAGACTATCGAAGCGCACATTGAGGCCGTCAATGCCATCGTCGTGTGGCACGATGGGCTTCTGTTCACCGGGTCCGATGACAACACGGTGAAGGTATGGAGGCGGCAGCGTCGTGCCCAAGAACCTAAGCATGAGCGAATGGCGACTCTTAACATGCAACTATCACCCGTGAAATCCCTCTGCCTCGGCCCCGATGGCTCGCCCGTTCTGTACGCGGGTTGTTATGATGGATATATTCATTACTGGGAGGAAGATCGATTCTCCGACCAAATATTTCATCACTCTGGCTTTCTTCGAGGCCACCTTCACTCTGTGCTCTGTCTGGAGACTGTTCGCGATATGCTGTTGAGTGGCTCGGCTGATTCAACCATTCGTGTTTGGAAAAGGGAAGCAGGTGGCATGGGAATATGTTGCATTGCAGTGATGGAAGGGCACAATGCTCTTGTAAAATGCATAGCCACGACTATCATGGATTTCCATGTGAATTCGTTTATCTGTTACAGTGGAAGCCTTGACGGAACGGTGAAGGTGTGGATGGGTCGTATGAAAAGCACCATGGATTCTCGACCCAACTCACCAGTATGAATACGTTAGTGGCTCCGCGGCGACCGGATTTTCAGTACACGGCGGCTACTATTCCAATTTGCAATCCGGGCTTCCCATTTTGTTTATGTTTCTTGGAAGAGGAGTAGAAGAGCATACGTCTCTAGATCTATTTAATTTTCAATATGTTTTGGTCAAATCTTGATATTACTGATAAATTTGTTTATGTTTCTTTGAAGGGGAGTAGAAGAGCGTAGTATGTAGATCTATTCAATTTTCAATATGTCTTGTTTGAATCTTGATACCAGCATTGATCTATTTAAAAGGTATTTACTAAGCATGGAGAGATCAAATCTGTTTTGATGTTTTCATGTGCAAACCGTTTTTTAGAGTAGAAATTTTGATTAAATGTATAATCTAATATTTAACTCTTTTTTAGAGTGGATGTTTTGACTAAATGTATAATTCAATATTTATGATTTTAATTTATCTTGTTTTATATATATATATATCCAAGTTTATATAATTTTAATTTAATTTGAGTGGATATGTTATTTTTAATAATATTTTATTATTTTATGTAAATGATACTTATCAATTCTAGATGAGCATGCGAGTACTAGATTGTAAAATACACCTCTTTTATACAATTAGTAATAAATATTAACATTTGATTTTTGTATTGTTCAAATTATTATTATTTTTGTTATTATTTTTAATATATAAATAGATTAAATGTAAAATTAGAATTTATAAATGGATTAAATGTGACATTTTTGTGATTGAAAATGTTGTTAGAAAGGGATAAAATTATCTCTTCTTTTACTATGAGGGGTGCATTCAAGAAGCATCACAAAATGCAATATTTAATGCTGGTAAGGAGATATGAACCGTTGGATCTCATCTAATGATTCATATCTTCACAACAATATTTAATATTTCTTTGCGTAGTGGTAATTTAATGGGTTGTTTCCACGTATAATTGGATAATGTATTATGATTCTTATGTTTATGTATTTCTAATAATTTTGTCAATTGTGAAAAATCATAGTAATGTTAGCTTTATGTATTTGTGATCGTGCTTAGAGGTATTGTTTCAAATTCATATAAAAATTTATATAAATGACTCAATTTTTTTTTATCGAAGTTACAAGACTTGACATTATTAGCATATGGTTTAAGAAAATCTGGTTAAAAATATAATAATCAGGTTCAACACTAATAGTTTGCAAAATTTGGTAAAAATTGCGCTTTTGAGGGATGTTTCAATTTCATATAAATGACTCAAAAAATTTAATCGAAGTGATAAGATTTGTCAATATTAGCATATGGTTTAAGAAAATGTGGTTAAAAACATAATAACCAGATTCAACACTATTGCTATGCAAAACTTGGTAAAAAAATAATAATCGGATTTAGCATTATTAGTATTTATTTTCTATTGTGATTAACCCAAATAACTTAAGAACAAGATTCTACATTATTTTAGAAATATGATATATGTACAAATAAAATTCAATAAAAAATAGAAAGAAATGTGTAGATATTTCAATTATTTGAACTATAAGGACTTCTTCATATGCCTATGTGTGCCCTTCTTCTTTATTAGGAGAAATGTCATGCAATGTAATTTTCTTCTTCTTATACCAAGTTTCAAGAACTTGTTTTGCACATTAATATTAGTGGTACCAATTGAGTGATGAGTCCATCGAAGAATATTCACATCATCCATATTGTGATCCACTCAGCAGTTGGCATGTTTGTCGACTTCGACAAGTCCAAACCTCAACAGGTTTCTCATCTCGACATGCATCGTCGACACCAGCATCTCGACACGACTACGACAAATTGTCTCTCTTTTTTCTAGTCATCTGTAACGGTTGAACTTCCAAACTGTTCTAAATCCTTTGTAACTCAACGTAACAGGTAGTCACACAAGTGTCTGAGCACTCTATGTAAGCATGTACACTATTGTAATATACAAGCAAGTAATAGAGCATAATAGAACAATAGATATTGGTTCGAAATCTTATATTTTGTGTTCGTGTATACTTTTTGTTTGTGTAGTGAATTTACTCCTTTGCTTATTTTAATATGCTTCGCCATAACAGTGCTCAATTCATTCAATTGAAATGTTGTCCTTTGACGTGTGCCTGGGAACCCGGATAATTGGTATCAGAGAAGATTCAGAGCTTAAATTATGTAGACGCTTCTATCGAAGTTAACTGACTTATGTATGTTCGAACACACTCGTAAAATCAACAATCCAAGTAGACACTACCTTCAAATTCAAAGAAGATGGCTGAAGAAACATACAATAGACATGCAATTGAAAAGATAGAGCAACTCACAGAGAAGGCACTGGATCGACAATGAACTGAAGTGTTCACCCAATTTAATGAGATTCTCACGTGATTTGCTTCAACATCCGGAGGATCCTCGACGAGATCCAAATCTAACATTGAAATTAGTCCATTCAAAGTGCAGATGAATCTAGACATACTGAATCGTGAAGGAAAGATTGACGTGGAATCCGTAGACAATTGGGTACAACAATTAGAATCCTATTACTTTGTGAATCAACTCTTAGAAACTGAAAATATCACCATTGCATTCTTAAAAATGTTAACGTCTATGCACTGTTGGTGGGAGAATTTAACGACAAAGATGGAGTGAGAAGGAGACCATAAACACATGGGATAAATTTGTCAAGTACATCCGAAAGGAGTTTTACCCCCCCAAGTACATTGAATAGCAGTATAAGAAGTTGTAGTAGCTAAGGTAATGAAAAGACCAAACCATGCAGACTCTACACCAACAAATTCTATCGACTCATGGCTAGATTTTTCTTCCAAGAAGAAGAGAAATGGCTTGTCCTAGATTACATCAGCAGATTGTCCCCATACATGTAGTAAGAGATGGAGTTCCTGACTATTAGTACGCAGTTAATTTTCTCATGGCTGTATACAAGAAAGAATTCAGTGCAATTAATTTTCTCATGGCTGTATACAAGAAATAATTCAGTGTAATGGGTCGATATTTGACAAATCCGGGCGAGGTATTATGACACTGATTGCATTTATTATATAATTTTTGTTGGCAAATATTATGTCACTACTACATTTCGATCCAAAATCCGACGGAAAAATCCGACGGCGCGTGGATTTCTTCTTTTAAACCTACCAAAAATCACAAAGATAATTTTTTTTTAAAAATTTGGCCATAAGCGTCACTTAAGCAATGGCTAGTCTCATAAGCGTCGCTTAAGCGACGGCTAGCCTCATAAGCGTTTCTTAAGCGACGGCGCATCAAAAAGAAAGACCATTGATTTTCTCTTCAAAGAAATCGTCAGCCTCGATGAAAAGACCGCCAAAAAAACCCCAATGTTAAGCCATCAGCCTTGATGAAAAGACCGCCAAACAAACCCCAATGTTCAACCATAATTTCCCTAGTTTTTGCTCGTCATGACCGAAGAGGGCCTGCAAATAAGAGTGGCCAGTTGGGGTAGGGGTTTTATTGTGGGTATCCTCTGCACTGGCTAGGTTTTGATGGTTTGATTGAATATTGAAGGCTGCAGTTGTGAATCAAACTATACGGTTAAGTATTTATTGTTGAGATATTAGGATTTCTAACTAAGCAGAAAAGATTGCAAAGAGGTTTTATTGTACAAGTGTTGAATTGGGGTTTTCTAGAATTGGGGTTTGATTCTTTTTTTTTCTCCCTCGATTCGTTTAGAAGACAGACCACATACCGGCAAACATTCAAATACTATATATTTTCTCAAATCAAATGAAGATTTGCTGGAGAAGATTTCAAATTGTCATTTACAAGCAGCAGGAACAATTGTTGGATTGTTCGTTTGGGAGGATAGGAGAGCAAATATATCTGATAGGTATTTGTGTAACTCTTTTATTGTTTCTTTGATGGTGGTGCTTGAAGACAGTATTAAAGAGTCTATAATTTTAAAACATGAAATCAGAAGCTGAGTTTCTAGTTTTTCTATTTTCGGTTTTTAAATCTCCATGTTTTACAATAAGCTAACTCAAAGAATAAGGCTCTTTCCAGGTATAGTATCATGGCTATTACATCAGATTGCAGCTTCCAGTGGATTGCAATCAATGATAAAAATAGTGCACTTAATCCTTTGAACAGCAAGTCAACCCAATAGTTCAAACTAAGGAGACAACATCCGTTGGGTATATCTTGTTCTTGTTTCCACACGGAGTCTTCTATGCTAGTTGTTGCTGGGCCTACTAAGGAAGGTGAGTTCTTTGATGGGAATACATTTTTTCATATTAATAGTTGTCTATTGCTTATTTCTCATATTTATCAGAATTTGTTCTCTTAATTATTGTAATCTCGAGAGCAGAGTACATATTCCAAGATTGGGTACCAGTATTATTCATCTATTGTTACATGAACACTGACATGGAAACAATATTCGTCAAAAACCTACTTTGTTTCTGAATATTTCTATATTTAAATACCCATTTTTCTCGACTTTATTCATGAGTCATTTATTTATTTATTGTTATTCAGGTTTCTCCTCTCTCTCCATCTGGCGCCTTACAAATACATCAGATATAGAATTAATCTGTTCTAATTTAGAGCTTAAAGGTGTTCTCAGCTTTCCAAAAAAGTATTCAGGGCCATTCTCTGCTCCAAAAGTTGTCATCTCATCTTGTGCCAGTCATCTTGCAATGTTGGATCTGATAGGAAAATTACATATATTAACCCTAGAAGGAAACCCACACTCTGTTTGTGAAATTTCACTCAGTGATGACAACTGTATGGAAATGTCTGATGAAGGATGGAATAATGTAAGTATAGATGGCATCATAGATGTTGCATGGTGGTCTAAGGGTAAACTTATGGTTGCAAAAAGTAATGGTATTGTTAATTTGATCGAGATCCCTAGTGTTAAGAATGTTTTGGAGGACATACCCAGATTTTCCTCTCCCTTGCTTGCTAGAGACCCTAGTTCTCAACGGCAGGTTTTTGTATTAGAGAGCATATTTCCTCATCAATCAGAAGACTCTTTTGGGTCACTACACGAAGTAAGCTTTGACAATGTACAAGATGGGGCCAAGAATTCTCACTCTACTTCTTTTGAACTCAAAAACCGAGGGTCAGGATGGAAACTGCTATCTTTGTTGGAGCAGTCAGTGCCTGAGATGTATAGGATCCTAATTGATGGTAAAAAATACGAGGTTGCACATCATTTTTCAAGTAAGCATGGCCTTAATGAGGATGAAGTGCTAAAATCACAATGGCTGCATTCGAATTATGGAAAAGAGGCAGTACAATTTTTTTTATCAAATATTCATGACAGAAGTTGGGTGCTTTCAGAGTGTGTGGATAAAATAGGTTCAACTGTAGATTTTGTAATGGAAGGGGTTGAGAGCAATGCTTAAAATAATTATTATAATAATGATGATTTTAGTTTTGGCATGTTATCCTTCACTAGTTCCATAGTGAACGTAAAAACCTTCCCTGTATTGGGTTAAATGCTCATAATTATTTATTTAACATCAGTGTTTGGTGGTTTGATTTCAACATTAAAAAAGGGAAAGAAATTGAAGGGATTTAGAGCAATGATTAAAATACTTATGATAATAATGATGATTTTAGTTTTGGCATGTTATCCATTACATCATGGTGAACGTAAAGACCTACCCTGTATTGGGTTAAATGCTCGTAATTATTTTGTGAACATCATAAATTTCAAAAGTATCCTGGATTATTGCACTATATATTTTAGAGAGGGATTTATTTATGTTTTTTGATTGCTGAATAGTGGTATCATGTTAAAGTGCAGGTTTTCTTCACAGGATCAGTATGCAATATTTCGAAAACAACATCTTGATGAAATTGCCATTAATCTTGCGGAGACTGGAAAAGTTGGTGCCTTGAATTTGCTTTTCAAGCGACATACCTTCTCCTTAGCGCCTTCTATCTTAAGAATCTTAGATGTAGTTCCTGAAACCATTCCAGTCCACAACTATAGTCAGTTGCTGCCTGGATTACCAAAAGTTGAAACCACTGGGAGGGATGAGGATTGGGTTGAGAATGAAGAAGTTATTGCTTTCATTGACAGTCATTGGAAAGATCGAAGTGAGGAAATTGATCTTAGAATGAGTACGGAACATATGGTTAAACTATGTAGTGGACTGCTCTGGCCATCTACTATGGAAGTGATTCAGTGGTACCAGGAACGGGCAAGGACTATAGAAAAACTGAGTGGGCAACTGGAGAATCGCCTTTTCTTGTTGGACATTGGCTATCATCACAAAGGATTCATAGAGTTGAGATTATTCTTTGATGATGTCTCTGATTTGTGTCATCTTGTGTTTTCTGGTGGAGATATGGCAGACAGAGACCTTGATTTAAGTCTCAGTGCTTGGGAACACCTTTGTGATTATGAAAAATTTAATGCATTGCTCAATAGAGTGACTGAAGCTACAGTTGTGGAAAGATTGATGGAGCTGGCTGTCCCTTTTATGCATAGGAAATATGGCACAAGAGGCACACCTGAGGAGGGGGATTCTTCTGGGAATCAGCTAGTCAAGTCTATAGACTGTTCAGAGACATTTTAGTTAAATGGTTAAAAGATAAAGCAAAGGACAATAATTTGGAACTCTACTCTGTGCTTTTACAGGAGGGATGCAAAGATTCAAAAGTGATTTGGCTTTTTAAGGATGAAGTGGAAATGATAGAGGTAGGATTGCACTGTGTATATGCTTGTACAGTCACTAATAGATGAGG
>LPNX011180066.1:368735-392386 GCA_001517045.1 Pseudotsuga menziesii | reverse complement strand
GGATTTTTGCTTCTTCATAGTTGTATGAGACTGTTTTGGGGTTGAAAAGTGCCCATAATCCATGTAGGTGTGCCCAGGACTGCTATAGGTGACTGATTATACTCATGATAGTCCATATTTTTTAAGATCCATGGTTGTTCCTCATGAAAGTCACCCAAAGAAGTGCCAATATTTGTTGTAGGTGACTGTGTTTTACCACTTTTAGGGCCGTTGTGTGAAAATATGCCTCAAAATGCCCCTTTGAAGGTTGTTTTACGGATAATAAGTGTACAAACCAAGGTTAAAGAAACTTGATGTTTATTGATTATTTTAGATTCATTATATTGTTGTTTTGATGCAAACTGCTACTCCATTGTTTATCTCACAGAGGCTACCATCCTTGAGTATTTAGAGACAATTTTATTGCAAAACTTCTCATTCATGCCTAGGTTTCACTAAATAATGCTGAGGAACGTTGATATAATGGTGCAGGTTGCATTTTGAAGGCTTAGGTATGCCTAGGACTGCCATCTAGGGTTTGAAAGAAAACTAGGAGTACCCATACTTACTCCTTAGGACTGCAAAAAGGGCCCAAAAAAACACCTAGAATTTTCCCACCTATGAATTAGGGAACACCCATATAAATATGGGGGTAACATGCACCATGCACCAAGTTGCAAAAAAATCCCCTTACCCATCTATCATACAAGATACCCTCTTATAGCTTCCATGTGCTTGCAAAAATTGCTACTGCAATCTCCAATTGCAAAGGATGGGCCACCTCAATTCCCCCTAATGCATCTCTTGCTCTGAAAAATTGCTCAATTGTATACAAAAATCCCTCAATAGAGAGGGTAGAAGAGACCACAGCTGCACTCCCTGGATGAACATGTGATGGGAAACCATGCAACGAGGAGCTCAGAAAAAGTTTGTTCAGGTTCCCTGTGTTTTCTTTGCTCACAATTCCTCTAAACTTTGTCAGAGTTCCAAGTACAGACTCTATAATCTTAAAGCTAGCTCCTAGCATCCCCAACAGCTCTTCCTACTTTGACTTGTCATAACCTGTTTGAAGCAGCAAATTAGTGAAAACAGTGCATCATCTTCGCATTCTTTTCCATCAAGAACAAAAAGCACAGCTTTTCGCAGTGCCCCGACATGCATGCTCAAAAGGGATGTCAATATTTTCAGCAAAACGCTTCTATGCCATTTTGATTTTTTCAAATGCATTTGAAGAATGAAAAGCCATGAGAAGAACTTCCAAATGAAATAGGGATGGAAGACTTGCACAAACTTCTTGGATATTTAAGCACCCTGAATATGTAGCTTTCACTTTCTCAACAATAAAACCAGCGTAGCCTTTGCATATTTTGAGTCTTAAGAAGATAGATGGATGCTAAGTATATGATTCCAGTTTGTAGTCCAACCTCATAGAAGAAGATATGGTAAACAATTCTTCCATTATGGTACATTAGTGGTGTTAATAATATGCATGAAAACTCTCTTTTTTGGCTATAACTTATAGTTCGACTCTTGTTTTTCCCAAATAGTTTTGATTCTTCCCTCTGTTTTTAAAATTTATTATAAAAATATTTCAATTTTCTTTTTGTGCGTGCTGTTTCCCTTCCGTATTTGGATGCTGGTTTTTCAAAAATGTGGTGAATCCGTATCAAGATTCGGATCTGTATCTCTATGCTGGTAACTTAGCTGTTTTTATCATCGATGTTGTGTCAATCTTCTTGATTGATTTCTCATGAACTTAGATAAATGTTGCTCCAGATTGTTGAGGACATTCACCTGTAGATGAAATGCTTGTTTCACATTTTGGCATTTTGACATGGAGTTTAAGTATATATATGCCTAGAACATCTGATGGCATCAGCTTCAAAAGTATTTTATGTATCAAGAAATTTAAAGCTCAAGCTTGCTTGAAGCCAATATTTTAGCTTAAAAACTGCTACTCAATTTACTTGCTCACATATCATGGGTGCATGCCCAAATGTCCATTCTATAAATGATTTTTTTGATGAGATACTTCTTGTTTGAAACAATAACAGATTCACATTTACTTTTATTTGTGCCCTACTTCAAAAGATCGTTTGTAGCATCATGCTTTTTGTATCTTCTCTTCAGATGTAGTCTATGCTGTCTGTAGGGCCTTGAATCTTACACTATAAATTTTACTCAACTTTTGATCTGTTAGAAGTGTCTATAATAGTTAATTTACATTTTCTATCTTTATGCAGAGTGTAGCTTGGGGAGTGCATTAAAACTATTATTAATGCAGACTATCTAGAGCATTGGCCTGCCCTTCTTATTTGGGTCAAGCGTAATTTGCAAGATCATCAAGTATATGGTGCTTTATATGTGCTGAGAATTATTTCAAGGAAGTATGAGTAAGTATTCTGCTGCAATATAGCATATTGTTCTGGCTTTCATAATTACCTTCCATTCTTTATACTAAACTAATTAAAGGTTTGTCAGCATGCAAAGTATTTGTCTCAATTTTCAATACAGTTTATATATACTCTTACTTTGTGTATGTCAAGGTTCAAATCAGAGGATGAGCGAACTCCTGTATATCTCATCATTGATGAGGCTTTCCCACCTTTACTTAACATTTACAACCGCCTTGTTCAAATTCCGAGCCCTACGATAGAGATAGCAGAGCTGATCAAGCTCATCTGCAAAATCTTCTGGTCATCCATTTATGTATGCAAGCTGTTACTTTCAACACCCAGAAAGCCTCTTCTGTATTTATATCTGAATATAGTTTATCTGATTTGGATGTTGAATTAAGGTTGATGACATTGCTATGCAGCTAGAGGTCCCTAAGCAACTGTTTGATCCCAATGTCTTTAATGCTTGGATGGTCCTATTTTTAGCTATGCTGGAAAGGCCAGTTCCTCCCGAGGGACAACCAACTGACCCAGAGCAACGGAAGTCTTGGGAATGGTGGAAAGTAAAGAAGTGGACTGTGCATATCATGAACCGCTTGTACACTCGGTGAGTTAAGGGAAGACAATTAGGATTGTGTTTCTGTATACAATAAGCTACATGGATTTAAAGGTGTTATTGGACATATAGATGTGAGTTCACAGCTTTTGGTAATTGATAGAAAGCCTTCTTATGATTCTAAACTTGATTCACAGGATTTGTGGTAGTAATTCATTTAGATGATCTAAGGGCACTTTTGATGAAAGTTCTGCATTAGATAATGGCATCAGCATCACAACAAGGATTTACTGAAAAAGTTTATTTATATTATTATATTTTGGTCACAATTAGCAGACAGAGTGGAGTGCCATACACATGGGCAGGACTAGGATAGCTTGATCTATTGAAGTGGCAAGCCTTGGGCTGTATGCCATGACATCAGCATCTACATGCCTGACATGTGGAATGTGGATTAGTGACACGCACGCCCTAACTCACGAATCCTGTTTCTTGTTCTATACCTAGTTAGTATTTACCTAATTATCATTTGTTCGTCAATGTTTTTTGTTTTTCTCCAATAACATATGCACATTTTTTGACACTATAAGCCTTCGAATATAATTATGTGTTAACCAAGCATCAGTACTCCTTTAACCAATAAGAGCTCTAGCAAGATTAGGTTTTCTATCTTGCTCCTGTACTTATTGACCATTTTTGTTTAGCTATTACATGTTTGTAGGTTGATTGGCCATTCTTTAGTGATCCATCAACCTGTATAGTGTTAAATGTCCCACCTTTTATTTTCCAGTTTGTTTATCTTAGTCAGATCTTTGAGGTTGAATCCATGAAGATGTAGAACCTGCAGAGGGTCAAGGTATTTGCAAATCACTAGTGGATTGACATTCCAATATGCAACTCTAAAGCATAGTAGCAAGATTTGGCTGTATTAACCTTTGCTGTACAAAGATTCGGTGGTCTGGAATTTAGGGAGTTCTCCATAGTAGAGATATGGTAGTACGGAATTCAGGGAGTTTTCCATAGTAGAGATATGGTACAGTCAACATATTTTTCATTATCTTGGTAATATACCTCATGCCTTTGATACCTGTAGGCCCATAAAGCTCTTATAAACAGCCCAAAATATCAAAACATATTTAAAAAGCCTGCAAAATACCTATAAATATAACTATATCATCAAATTTTTAAGGAATGAATAAATTTTTCTGTTTTTTTGCACAATCATGATGCTGAAATTCTTCCAAAATTTGGAACAAAATACATGTTTTTGCATCTGTGAGATGTATACTTCCGTATTCGATCCATACAGGACTTTTTCATTACATATTTTTTCCATACCGAATTGTATTCAAACTTGTTTCCTTATTCGAATCTTGATACTATGCTCTACAGGTTGGTTGAAAGTTGCAAGCCTAATTTTCTGTACCTTGAGAGGACCGCAATACCAAGTTTGTGGTGTCCCAAAAGGTATCCAACAGGAAAATTGCAACTCCCTATTTTTGGTAGACTTGTAGAAGCCATAGATATATATTTTGCAGTCAATCAGGCTTTAACACCAATGGTGTGGATGCACAGGAAGAAGCACTGATGTGGGAGTCAAGAAAAGAAGAGACTAGCATGGCAATTATTCTTACAGAAAGATTGCCTTTGAAGACTACATTCCAACATCCTCCTCCTTTGAAGACTACATTCCAACAGCCTCCCCATTTCGGTTTCTCATACAAATGTAAGTATAATGTAGTAGGGGTCCAGGGAGCCATGCTCGCTCTCTCAGTACGTTTCTTCTTTTTGAATAAAACCCTTTGGTAGTGCCATAGTGGTAGCTTAGCTAGAGCTTAACAAGTTTTAGCTAGGGCAGCTTGAGTCTTAGTCCACAAGGCAAGTGTACAATGGCCATGTGGACGTAAAACTCCCTTCTTATATTGATGTGAAAGCTAGGACATCTATGCTATAAGTTGGTGTTTAACCAGTAAAAGATAACTTCTAAACTGACTGTAAGTAGCTTTTGATACAAGTGTTAGTTGTATTTTCCTGGGATACAAACTTGACTTGTCATATTCTTAGACCCTTACACTATACTATTGATACAAAATATATGCAGGCAAGTAGATTTGTATTTTTTTTTTAAAAACACACACAGGCGTCGGTTAAGCGACGCCTATAACTGTCGCTTAACTGACGAAATGAAGGCTATATTCGTCGCTTAACCGATGGCATGAAGGTTATAGTCCTTGCTTAACCGACAGAATAAAGGTTATTTGAAAACAAAAAATTGACTACCATCGCTTAATCGACGGCCTTTCTGTCGCTTAACCGACGGCATGGAGGTTATTTTCTCAAAAAAATTTCACTACCGTCAAAGATATTCTGTCGCTTAACTGACGCGTTACATTTAATCGACGGTTGCTTAGGTTTCGGTTAACCGATGGTTACTTAGGTGTCGGATAACCGACGACAAGTTTCCGACGCTTAAAAAAAAATCAAAGTGTCGTACATGCAACAGGGAAGTGTCGAAAATACGACATGACGGCCGTCGGATTTTTGGTCGAAATGTAGTAGTGTGTTGACTGAAGGACTTCACTATATGTTACTAGATATTCTGATATTTTCACTTTGGTATTCTAGATCTTGCAATCTGAAGTTGTGTGTCCTTTGAAATTTTAATTATCACTTGAATCGCAAGATCTCATGTCCCCAGATTGATCGAAATAATATCGAGTTCATCTTGACCAGCTTTATCCAATTGCTGGCATTAAAACTGTATAATGTTTTCTCTTTCTGAAATTTCAAATGCACATGGATTTTTATAAAGGCTATAGGACGTCTCCTGTCCCTGAAATTATTGAACATTTATTGAAATGGTGTTAACTGGTTTGGATACAGCTAGCATTTCCAGTTAAACTGATATCACACTAAAATGTGGAACATTTTATCATGCAGGTAATATTGGATAGTGTGGAGCATTTTATTCAGGCTGTTGGAACATATGAGGATAGGATTTTTCAAAAGTGAACTCATATTCATGACGGTACACATTTAGTTTATATGAAATTATGAAAACATTTGTCAGTTGTACATACTTGGGTCTTATTTTGAAAAAAACAAAGCTATACATTTTTTAACTATTCAATAACCCCCACTGAGGATAGCACCCTTCCATTGGGCCAAGCTCTGAGCTTAAGAATGTTTTGAACAGGAACTCTGTGCCATATGAAAAATGGAAAATGGGTCAATAGCTATTTTTGAAGAGCATTTTATTAGGAAATACATTAAGCCAAGGGAAATACTTTGTTAAAACTCTGGAAATATTAGGAAATACATGTATTGTACATGCTCACACATATTTTACATCTATTTTTATATATGCATATCCAACCATATTGTATCCAAATTGTTCTCATATAAGTACATATATCTATCTATATCCTGGTAACTTTAGCTTCTCACTGATAACTAGATGAATTATCATAGTTGACTTATGATAAGTATTTGATTACTAGCAATATATTAGGTCAGACTAACCTAAGATTCTTGTTGGTTTTTCTTAAACTTTACGCTCATTTCCTTTATATCCAAATGAGGGCTTAAAATATGCTCTACAGGATGAAATGATTGTTACTGCATTTGTTTTATGGGAATGACCCATCTTCTGAAGGATACAACCTGGAAAAGTTCCAAAAAAATGACAAGAAATGGATGCCAACAAACCGTTCCTAGGGAGTTCTTGGAATGGTTAGTATTTTAGAAATGGTACTAGTCTTTTCTCTAAACTTTCTTTTTGATCCCTTTGATCCCTTCATCATAATGAGTACCACTATCCACTCGATGTAGTTCAGACACATTACTCTTTTGTACTTGCCATTTCTTATGTCTAGGAAGATATTGTAGATTCTCGGTGTATGCTGTTTCCAGTAAAAATTCCTTCCATAATACCTTCAACCCCCACCCCCCAACATATTTAGTGAGTGGTCTATTCCTGTTGCACCTTACAAATCTTTAAATACATTGGAATTAAGTTTCCTTATAGAACTCATGCTATTTCCCAGATGCATTTCTGCAGTTAATTCTCAATTCTCATGCTTTTTGAATGCTTGAATCGACAATTCACAATTCATTGCAATGATATAAAATCTGTTTCAAGGCACACTCTCTTTGTTTTCACTCTTGTTTCCCCACTCTATTATAACTGATCTTATGCAGGTAAATATGTTGTTACATAAGTTATAACTTATCTCGTGTGTAATCACATGCAGCTAGGACCAACAATAGAATTGTCTGTCTACTAGAATAAGGTGCAAGATATTACATGTTTGTAACTAGGCTGTCATAATTTGGCTGCTAGCTAGACTGGTGGAACATTGCTTTTTTCTCTGGTCATGTGCATGCACTAATGTGTATTGCTAATCACATGGCTTATCAAGTCCTGATATAACCAAAATGCCCAAGCTATATGATTTTAGGTAACCAAATTGGTACTATTACATTGTTATCTTCTAATACATGCAACACTATTGATGTTGATGAGTGTCCTTTCTAGTATTACAAAAGCCTCTTTCTCTCTTGCCTTGTTCGACCAATAGATACTCAAAGTTTTGTAGTGATCCTTTTTACCATTTTAGAGGACTTTGTAAGTTAGGTTCTCAAATTCTTAAAGGGTTCCAGCTCAATGGAAGAGCGTCTGCCTTACAAGCAGGAGATTGGTGGTTCGATTCATCCATGCCCTAATGATATTATAATATCGGTTAAATACTAAAAACGACTAAATTAGTGACCAAAACATGAGAGACGAGAAACTAGGCATTAAAAAGGATGCAACACATGGTGCTAATGATGAAGCCAAACATGGCGTTGATATGGTAGAAAAATAAGACGTTACTCTGGATGAAAAACATGGCGCTACATAGGAAGCAAAATATGGTGCAACAATAAAAGAAATATTTGGCGTCATTTTGGTAGCAAAACATGATGCAAAAAAGGAAGCAAGAATTGGTGCAAATATGGAAGCGAAAATTGGCACATATTTGGAACTAAAACATGGTGCAAAATGGGATGCTAAAGTGGTATCAAAAATGGATGCTAACTGTTGATGTAGTTGTAACTTCGAAATGTATTCACCTGTATATCTTATGTATTGTACCCTGATGTTTATTCCAGGATGTGTCTGTAATGTACTTGAGTCATGTCATGCCCTGATGTTCTTATTGGGAGGTTCTATAATGTAAAAAAGTCATGTCAAGTCATTGTGGGTAACCCTCCTATTGATCAAGGGTTAAAGTCCCCGCAGTTCCGGGGCACTAGGGTTATTAGACTCTCCTAGAGAAGTCAGCCCTACTAAGGTTTAGTCAAGTCGGGAATTAATATAAATAGAGAGCTAGCCTCTCTATTTATCACACACTCACTTGCACTCAGTTGTAGTGCATAGCTGAGGAAGAAGAAGACACTGGGGCTAGGAAGAAAGAGGTTACTGCTGTCGGGAGATCATCTTACTATTTTGGGGTTTTACTTTTGGTGTTGATTCTATCTCTGAGGAAGTTGTGAGGTTTTCTCCATTTATGGTTTCCCCTAGGAAAAACATTGTGTTCATTGTCTCTTGTTTTTGATTGTTGTGCTTGTTGTTCTCTCAGTTAAATATCCTAATATAATGATAGCGTAATGTTAAAAATATAACATGGTATCAGAGCTAACCTGAGAAGAAGACACTGTGCAGCTGTGGGAACTAGGGATTCCTACTTTGTGGATCTCTCTACATAGTTTTTCAACAAAAGAAGGTTGGAACAACTCTCCTCCCTAGGGCGCATCTTTCTGTTGAAGCAGAATCCAATTTTGAGGTTTTTCAGTTTTAGACCTGACGCTACTGCCGGAAATTAGGGATTTCCATAGAAGTGGAATTTTTCAGTGAGCCCAGGACTCGATTGATATCCTCCCCAAAATAAAAGTTTGGAGTTAAAGATCAAAGCATTTGGTTGGACAGAACTCTAGAAAAGAAAAACCCTAATCTGCTCCTGAACCAGCACTGCAGAATTTTAGCTCCAAATCCAGATCCGACATCTTGACCTGGTAAGATCTAAATCTTTTGTATTTCCATTTGAGGTTCTTAGTTAAGATGTCTCATCATACCAAGCTTGATGAAAAGCTTTAGGGAGCTGATAACTTCCGATCTTGGAAGTATAGGATCTCCCTAGTCTTGGAAGAAAATGAGTTGGACTCCTATATCAGTGAGGAGGTTCCAGTTCCAAAGGGAGATGAGGCTAAGGCCTTACACAAGAAGAAGTTTTTTATGGAAAAGAGGATTATTGTTGATTCAATCAAGGGTCACATCATACCACAGGTGTCTTCCCTAAAGACACCTAAAGCTATGTTTGATTCCATAACCAAATTGTTTGAAGGGAAGAACATAAACCGGAAGATGACTCTGAGATACCAACTGAAGAATGTAAAGATCCAGAATACATAAACCATCTAGTCTTACTTTACAAGTGTCTCTTAGATCAAGGAATGACTGGAAGCAGTATATGAAGAAGTGGAAGATGTAGAGATTGTAATGACCACATTGAATGGTCTCCCTAAATCACGGGACTCCTTTATTAAAGGAATCTGTGCCAAAAAGAAGCTAGTCAAGTTCAACAGACTATGGGAAGAATGCTCTCAGAAGAAGCTCGGATAGCGACTCGAGAAGAGAAGATGGGAAGTGAAGATCAAGCTCTCACAGTTCACTCCAAGAAAAGCAGAAGAAACTCTCATCACTCTAGAGGTAAGACCTTTCACCATAAAGATAACATTAGAAAGGACTTATCTAAATTAATATGTTATACATGTGATGAAAGAGGACACTATGGCAAAGATTATCCTAGAAGAATGATTAAATCCCATAAGAAGAAGGGAAACAAGAGAAGACTCATGCTGTAGAGGATGTTGAAACTTCCACAAAGAGAACTAGATATGAAAGTGAAGATTCTTCAAGTGATGAAGAATATGTTTTGATTTCCGCTCTCACGGGAAACATTACTCATGGAAGCAATGATTGGCTTATAGACAGTGGGGCTTCCAAGTATATGAAAAGATTCAAGGAATCCTTTGTGAAACTATCAGAACATGAATCACCTCACAAGGTGAAGCTTGGAGATGACTACCAGTATCCAATAAAAGGTAGTGGGGAATCCTCCTACAAGCTAGACTCTGGAAATTCTATGACAATGAAGGAAGTATTGTTTGTACCAGGAATAAAGAAGAACCTCCTCTCCATATCTGTATTAGATGCAAAAGGAATGAGGGTTGCATTTATAGATGGCCAAGTCATCATGTGGCCAAAGGGAAATACTGTTAATGATGCAATAGTGATTGGGGAACAAGAAGGAGGATTATACAAGTTGAAGGGCCATCCAGAACAAGCCTTGGTCCATGACACAGTGGATCCAAATGAAATATGGCATAGAAGGCTTGCACATGTGCATTATAGAGCACTACCACTTGTAAGCAAAGCTGTTGAAGGTCTTCCAGAAATTCAAGCAAAACATGATAGAGTCTGCAAAGGATGTGCGAAAGGAAAGAATACAAAGAAGACATTTCCAAGTAGCGAGAGAAAAGCAAATGGAATCTTGGAAATCATCCACTCCGATGTATGCGGTCCAATGTCATCAAGTTCACTAAGAGGGTATGTATAATATGTTTCTTTTATTGATGACTTTTCTAGGAAGACATGGATTTACTTCATGAAGAACAAAGATGAAGTATTAAGCAAGTTCAAGGAATTAAAAGCCTTGATCGAGAACCACACTGAAAAGAAGATCAAGACTTTTCGATCAGATAATGGCAGAGAATTCACATCAAATGAATTCAAAGAATGATGCAAAGAATCACGGATTAAGAGGGAGTTGTCCACTCCATATAATCCACAATAGAATGGGGTTGCAGAAAGGAAGAATAGAACTATCATGGAAGCTGCAAGAGCAATGCTTCATGATCAAGATCTTCCTATGCATCTATGGGAAGAAGCTGTTAGAACAACGGTGTATGTACAGAATCGTACTCCACACAGAGTACTCGAGAAAAAGACACCTGAAGAAGTATTTTTCGGCAAGAAACTAGAAGTCAGCCATCTCAGAATATTCGGTTGTCTAGTGTACATACACATTCCAAAAGAGAAGAGAAGTAAATTAGATCCTTCAAGAAAGAAGGGTATATTTGTGGGATACTTTGAAAGCTTGAAGGTTTACAAAATATACTTCCTAGGATTCAAGAAGATCAACATCAGTAGGGATGTGACATTTGACGAAGACTCAACTTACAACAAATCCAAAAAGAGACCTGCTAAAGAACCTGAATAAGCACCCAGAATTCATGATACAACCATGAACGAAGAAACTCAAGAAGAAGATCGAGAATTTGAAGAACCACAAGAACATGTAGATCCACCTCAGGAGAAGAATCCTCATAAGAGGAAACCTGCTTGGGTACGAGAAGCTATCCAAGGTGTAGAAAGATATGGGGCTCTAGAAGAGAATCATGGAGAAAGAAAGAGGACCGGATCCTGCTCTAGGTATGTAGCATTATTATGTGATTTCATCGATAAAGAACCTTCCAATTATGAAGAAGCGACATAGCAGGAAGAATGGAAGGATGCTATGATCGAAGAGTATTATCAATCGATCATGAAGAATGATGTTTGGGATGTTGTCCCAAGACTAGAAGGGAAGTCAGTTGTAACTTCCAAATGGATCTACAAGTTCAAGCATGTTGCAGATGGTAGCATAGAAAAATATAAAACAAGATTTGTTGGTCATGGTTTCTCCCAGAAAGAAGGAATAGACTATGAAGAAACTTTTGCAGCTGTAGCCAGATACACTTCCATTAGATCAACACTTTCCCTGGCTGCAGTGATGAAATGGAAGATACACCAGATGGATGTCAAGACTACTTTCTTGAATGGTGTAGTGGAAGAGGAAGTATATGTGCAACAACCACTCAGTTTTGAGACACATGATAGGGAGTATCATGTGTGTAGATTGAAGAAAGCCCTGTATGGTTTGAAACAGGCACCCAAGACATGCTACGATAGAATTGACAACTTTCTATCCAATTTTGGTTTTACCAAGAGTAAAGCAGATTCCAACCTTTACTACAAGGTTGAAGATGGCAACCCAGTGATGCTTCTACTGTATGTAGATGATCTGATTGCAACAGGTATGGATGGGTTGATTGCTGATACGAAGAGGAAGCTTGTTGTCGAGTTCGAAATGAAGGACTTGGGTATGATGCATTATTTTCTAGGCATGGAGGTGTGGCAGAATGCAGATGGAATTTCCATGGGACAAGGGAAATATACAGTAGAGATCCTGAAGAGGTTCGGGATGATGGACTGCAAGGCCATGAACACACCTATGGCATCAAACCTAAAGCTATTGAGTGATGCTTCATCAGAAGCGGTTGATGCTACGATGTATCGTCAAATGATTGGGTCCTTGATGTACCTGACGAACACGAGACAAGATATTTGGTTTTCTGTGAACACCTTGAGCCAGTTTTTGACAAATCCGAGACATGTTCACTTTATTGCTGTAAAGCATATTTTGAGGTACCTAAGGGGTACAGTTGATTATGGGCTCAAGTATAAGGTGAGTCAGAAGATTAACCTAGAGGGTTATGTTGATTCAGATTGGGTAGGCAGTGCCATCGATAGGAAGAGCACTTCAGGCTGTTGCTTCAGTATGAGATCAGGTGTGATCTCTTGGTTTAGCAAGAAACAAACCTATGTGGCATTGAGTACAACTGAAGCAGAGTATTTCGCAGCTTGTTCATCTAGTTGTGAGGCAATATGACTGAGGAAGCTACTGTCTGATTTATTTGATCTCCAGTTAGATTTTACTTGTATATATTGTGACAACCAGAGTTGTGTGAAGTTGTCGGAGAACTCGGTGTTCCATGACAAGTCGAAGCAAATCGAGATCAAATATCACTATATCAGGGATATGGTGTAGAGGGGAGTAGTGAAGCTCCAGTATGTTGCGACTAGGGATGATTTTAAGGAACCATACTTATTTAAAAGTGTATAAATGTTGGCAAATATTACCAATTCTTAAAACACCAACTATAAAATGAATGGCGATATTTTTCAAAAAATATTTTAATTTCCAAGGATTTTATATCGTTTATATAATAATTTGGTGATTTTTAGGGTGAAAAAATTTTACCCCATCAAAATTGGGCGAAACAGGGCTTCAAAAAATGCAAAATGGTGAATCTTTTTAGGGAGAAAAACATGGAAAAATATCCTACTGGGCTAAAATTCGCCCTTAAAATTATCCCTGGTTGCGACGGACGAACATATAGCTGATGTGTTGACGAAGCCATTAGCCAGAGTGAAGTTTGAGTACTTCAAGGAGAAGCTTGGTGTTCTCCAAATCGAGGTTCCTTCCAAGGGGAAGTGATGAGTTCGTGAGCCATTCGGACATTGTGAGAGGATTGGTTCCTTCCATCGTCACATGTAAGGGCTGAGCCATTTTGTCATGGTGAGAGGATTGGTTCCTTCCATGTCAGATATGAGTGCTGAGCCATTCTGATATGACTGTAGGATTGGTTCCTACATGATCAGATATAAGGGATATTTCCATTCTTAGAATGGAGGTGCCTAGTCAGTTACCAGGAATACTTGTTCTAGGACTGAGGGTCATTCTGATATGACTCTGGGATGTGTTCCCACATGATTAGATATGAGTGCATGGCCATTCTGATGTGATTGAGGGATGTGTTCCCACTTGATCAGATATAAGGGTTGATGCCATTCTCTTGGAGAATGGAGGCACCTGGTCAGTTACCAGGAACCCTCAACCTGGGGTTGAGAGCCTTTCCAGCATGGTTGCAGGATGTGTTCCTGCATGGTTGGATGTAAGTGCAGAGCCCTTCCAGCATGGTTGCAGGATGTGTTCCCGCATGGTTGGATGTAAGTGCAAATCCCTTCCAGCATGGTTGTAGGATGTGTTCCAACATGGTTGGATGTAAGGGTAGAGCCCTTCTAGCAAGGCTGCAGGATGGCTTACTAGCACATGGATTGCTAAATATAAAATAATTTTCTTTTAAATTTGAGCATTCATTAGCGGGTCCTTTACCTTGAGATCCACGGTAGGAATCATACATCGCATATACACAATTTATATATAAAACCAATACATTCTAAGGGTTAAAATGGGGGCATTATAGTTGCATCTTTTGAGCGGTTACAATCAAAAGCATCCAAAGTATTGGGATAAAAATGTGATATATATCTAGCACTCTTATAAAATATAAGTCCATACTTCCATTCGAAAGTCGCCCTTTGAAACTTGTTTTGGATATCTGCATCCTTCACCCCTAGATGTTGTTTATGGACATCAAGGGAGAGTGAGAGAAGACACCTCTTGTGAAGAATTAAGACTTGAAAAATTCATTAATAGGATTCAACAAATCCATTTGCATGTACATCAGACATTGAAGAAGTCACGAGAAAAGTACAACGAAATGCATGATCAACACAGGGTTGAGAAAACTTTCAAGGTGGGAGATAGAGTATTGTTGAACTTGACTAAGGAAAGAATACAAGGTCTTGGTAACAATGTCAAGGAACTGTAATACAATGATTTTGAAGTGTTGGATAAGGTAGGAGATAATGCCTTCAGAATTTGTCTACCCCCATATATGGACATTTACTCAGTAGTGAATGTGGAAAAACTGAAACTCAATGAAACTTCCATGTTGGACTAGGAACCTAAGAAGGTCTTACCTTCTGTAGAGGAATTATCACCAAAGGCTTAATCAAAGTTAGAAAAAGACATGGTTTCACAGAAGATGTCCAGAACAACCAAGAGAGAATATTAGGAACTCTAACAGGTGGGGTTGAAAGGAAACTTTCTAGCCAAGGCTAAATGGTACACCACGGAGAAGGTAGAGGAAAAAATTCCTCACCTCATTTAGTAAAATATTTTGGGGACCCAAAGTTTCTCTAAACTAGCGGTTCTGATACAAAATGGATCAATATATATTTGGCATATATTTGGTGCTTTCGGGCTTAAAGTATTGCGTGAATTGTCTTGTAGTGTCCATTTTAGGGGAAGATCTCACTTTGTAGTTTTGGGGTCCATAACCTTTTGGGGTCTATTTGAGGGTTTAAATGATGTTTTATGGGGCCTAAATTTCTATGCTTATGCTACTTCATGTGATTCCACACTTCGATACCTTTCCAATGATCAAACAATCACCTCAAACTTACTAAGTATGTATGAGGAAGTTATGCCTCATGCAAGTTGACCACCACGGTACCCATTAAATTCCGCATCAACTCTTATTTCTCACACATGTGGAGCCAATCATTTGTGGACATTCAAAAACATTATAGGAGCTCCAAAAACCTATCCCTGATTGAGAGTTAGGATATGCAAAAACCCTAAACCTAATCGTATATGACTATCAAGATATGTTAAATATTGGGACGCTAGGAAAAGAAGGGGTTCCATTCTTTTGATGTTATGTATTGTTTCATAGTTGAGAAACATCATGAGAGTTTATACTAGAATAGAACATAGGAAGTAGGATACCATGTGGTATCCATTCTAGTTGTAGAGTCATAGGAAATTCCATAAAGAGTATTCTTTGTATTTGTAGTGCATATTTGGAGGAAAAAATAGCAACGCATAATCCTCACTTTTGCTTGGTTTTGCCCCTTAATGACTTTTCTCAAGGTATATCTTATGTTTTTTTTGTAAGTTGTACAGATCTTTTAAAATATAAGGACAAAATGTACAAAATTAGCCCTAATCATAGGAGGTCTTAGGAGGTGAAGCCATCACCCAAGCCTCTCGAAAACGGAGGGCCGTCTATGAGAACCAGAGATGAGATTTTTCATGACTATAAGACTTGTCGAGTACCAAGTTTTAGACAACATAAAAGACATAGACATAGTTATAGGGTTCAAATTTAAAAAGAGACAGAGACATAAATAGACTTGACAACTATTGCATAGAAACCTGAAACGATAATTCGTTTCTATAGATGAGGAGATCATTCTTCAGGACGGGGGTTTTTCCTCGATGATAGGGCACACATATCATTCTTCCTGCAAAGGGATAGACGTCTTGGTAGTGGCCTTAGGAGCAGGTCGAGGTGATTACTGTTGCTGTTTTGAGTTCTGGCCTATCATGATATTCAAACATTTGAAGAGCGGCTCCATTGTCGAGGGGATGGGGAAAGGTGGTACCTATGGAGACACATTCGTGCAACCTGTCGCACTCCCACTTCCAGCTCCCCCACAACCAACATGCACAACACCCCTAATCGCACTTACACTACCACCTCTTCCCAATCCACCATGCCCTTTGATACCAACCGTGCCTTTCCATGTCAACGTATTATCTAGGGTCGTGAGCTGAGAGTCAATTTCGGCCATTATGGCTTTCATGACAAGGACAGAGTCCCTGGCATCTGACCAATAGTTGAGCATATCCTCGACTAAATTGCATAACATATTTTTAATGATCCAATAGTGATTTACCTGGTTTCCTCCCTATCTGGAAGCTAGCTTCTGGTTGAGGACCCTTGCCTCCCAGTCTTCAACAAGGATGTGGACTTGAGGAGAAATATGGTTTTCATAGTCTGCAGTGACTTGTAGGCTGCATCCACGCTGGGATTTTCCCCTGCCTGAGCTAGCACGATGCGACGTTTTCCTCTGTCTCAACATGATAATCAAGATGAACCTTGACTCACTGAAACCTACAAGCTGAGCACTGCAGAGAAACCCCAACCAAACAAAGGTGCCACCTTATGGTGGAGGAAAAAATTTCAAGAGCTCAGTGAACCCAGAAATGCTCAGAGCCAAACTTAACCCAGCAAGGATGGTGAAATAATTCTCCATGACGCAAATAACCTATATCTTCCCTGCTAAAGTACATGTGCACGTTGAATATCCTTGGGAATCCATGAAAGCTAGGAAGAGTACCAGGTGTCACCAACCCTCGTCGCAGGTGCCAAAGAGACATACAGTTCATCTCCCACGTGTGAGGAATGTCGAAGGATCTGGGAGCTCATGATGTTGTAGTTGATGGACGTGTCAGGCACATGTTGCTTGCCATGCGGTGGGTGCATAGGCTGAGGTGTGGTGCCCGGATGAGCATCTGTGTTGTCACCTGCATCTGTGATGGACAGGTCATACCTGGCTAGATGTCTGCATTTGAGCAGCATAGTGGCGTCAAGGGGATCCTACAACGTGCCTTCCACCAGGTTGTATAATGAGTTCACTCTCGATTTATCCAGGTAGTCTGCTAAAGTGTTGGCTTTCCTGTGCATGTGGTGAAAGGTGAGATCTTGCATGCTCTGCAGTAGGGTGACTAGACAATTTAAACCATGTGCAAGGAACCAACTAGTGGTGACTTTGGAAACCGGCGTGCCATTGTGAATTTTGGCAGCCAGGGAAAGGATGATCGTAGAGTCACCTTCCACAATCAAAGGAAGAATATTTCTTTTGAAAACTATCGTTAAACCTACTACCATGTCTTCCAATTCTGCGGCATTGTTGGAGTCAAGACCCATGTCGTCATAGAAAAGATGAATGATCTCTCCGTTGTGGTCTCTAATGACTCCGTCAAAACCAGCTTTTCCTGGGTTTCCCTTGGAGGCACCATCGAATTTCATTTTGAAGACGGCCGCAGGGGGAGAATCCCACTACAGGGTGCTTGCAATACACATCATGGGATTACTAATAGCAGGAGGGATGATGGTGGAGTTGAAGCTAAGGCCTCCAAGATGATTTTTTCACTCTGAGAAAAGGGAAGGTCAGCAATCATCCAACCTTTAGAGTGAATGGTTTCCTAAAGATTATTTTTTATCGAATCCCAGAGCGATCTGACCGTGCCTTTAGTGTCCTTAAAATTTTTGTTGTTGCGCTCTTTCTAGGTGCTCCAGAACATGAATCTCGGGGTGAGAGTCCAAAGTTGATTGAGGATTTTGATTTCAAAAGGTGAATCCATCCATTGTTGAAGAGAATCCGTAGAATTACCTTTGATTCTATTAGTGCACTGAAAAGCTTCAGCAATGCAGTCCCACAAAGAGCTAATGAAGGGGAAAGCGTCTAGAAGGTGGTCTATGGTTTCCTGTTGTTCGTTGCAGAGACAACATATGGAGGGACCTTGGAACCCTTTTCTAACGGGATTCTCCCAAGTGAGTATCTGACGGTGCATAAGAAGCCAGAGAAAATGAGAGATTTTGGGCCAGTGAGAGGCCTTCCAAATGTGGTTCCAAATAGCGGTGGCCTGGTTTTCTAGCAGGGCTAACAAGATATCATAGGATTCTTTGACCAAGAAGGTACCCAATAGCCTATGTCCCCAACGAATGATATTTGTACCAAGATTTTGTTTGAGACGGCAGCTGCATATTTTGGGCCAAATTGTGTCCGTTAGATCTTTACTGGAAGACATGTGCCTAGTGGAGGGATATTTCCAATGGAGGAACCCATCATTAGAAGGTTTCCAGTATTCTTCTACTTTGAGGTGCGCATTGAGTTGAATGTAGTTCTAACTGTCAGGGTGAGGAAGGAGACTTTTTGGACTAGGTAACTGTTTCCAAGAATCACACCAGAAGAGGGATTTGTCCCCATCTTTTATTTCCCAGAAACTATGTTGTTGGATGAGCGCTCTATGCTTGTTGGCATCCTTCCAAATGTGAGATCCTGGAGTATCCTCATCAAATCTGATCAGGGAATGAGGGATATAATCTAGAATGTATTTTTGTTCCACAACTTGGTCCAAGGGGAGTTGTTTTTAGAAATCTAGTTCCACCAAATTTTTGTCAAGCGCGCTTGATTGTTCAGCTCAAGATATTTGATGCCAAGGCACCCATTTTTTTTTACAGAGCTTATCCCAGCTTACCAGTTCCCAATGATGATTATTGTTGTTGCATCCCCAGAGAAAATACCTATGTAGATATTGGATAGCTTTCAAGACCCATTTAGGGGCTGCCAAAACTGAGAAGAGGTATAAAGGCATGGATTGCAGAGTGAACTTGAGCAGGACCGCACGACTAGGGAGATTGAGGGAGCAGAAGGTCCAAGAATTTAGATGGTTTTCAAGTTTGTCTAGAAGCTTCTTCAAAGAGGCATGCTTGATGGCTACATCAAAAGGAGGGACGCCCAAATATTTAGAAGGCGGGTAGGAGATAGAAAAGTGAAGGATTCGGGTTATATTTCTTTGTGTCGCAACCCCAGTATTAAAGAAGAAGATTTGGTATTTTTCAAGGTTTAAAGTGGATCCAAAGGCTTCTTCAAAAATGTGTAAAATTGAATGAATGGTACGAGATTCTTGAACATAGGAATGTCCAAATAGGAGATTGTCATCCAGAAATTGCTGGTAAGCTGGAGGGGGGGGGCATTATGAAGCAATATACCTCTAGGGGTGCGAGTTGTAGTAGCTGGTTGAATAATTATCCCTAATCCTTCAGCCATGAGAATGAAGAGGAAAGGGGAAAGAGGGTAGATGCCTCATGAGGGAGAGAAGGTAGTGGAAGGAGATTCATTGACCAGGATCGAGAAGAAGGCCAAGGAAATGAGGGAAAGGATCCATTGGACCCATTCTCTACAGAAGCCAAAGGCTAAAAGCATTTTTCTATGAAGAACCAGCTAAGTTTGTTAAAGGCCTTCGAGAGGTCCAATTTGAGGATCATGCCAGGGGTTTTGGTGGTTTTTAGAGAGTGGACCACCTCATGAGACAAGATTATGCCATCTAGGATTTGGCGGCCTTCCACGTAGCCAAATTGTTCCAGTGAAATGAGCAGAGGGAGAAGGATTTTCGGTCTGTTGGTCACCACTTTAGAGATGATTTTGTAAATAACATTGCAGAGGGAGATAGGATGGAACTTACCAGGGTGAGGGGCACCAATTTCTTTGGAGATGAGGGCTAGGTGTGTAGCATTGAGTGCTGGAAGAATCCATCTTTTTGTCGAGATTCCTCAACCAAGTCGAGGACCTCCTCTTTGAGCATGGTCCAGCAATGATGAAAGAATTCAATGGTGAAGCTATCATGACCCGGTGTTGTGCTGTTAGCCATCTGCTTGACCACTCCTTCCACTTCTTGCATGGTTATGGGTTGCATGAGCAAGTGATTGTGTTCATTGTTGACTAGAGGAGGGATGTGCTGGAAAACCTTGGTGACAGCCTCTTGGCGGGATTTCCTTTGTTTCCGAGAGGAGCTGATTGAAGTGCCTGGTTAGTTCTTCAGATATTGCTTCCTGCTCCTCTAGAATCTCACCATTTTCCGCATGAAATTTGCTTATTTTGTTCTTCATTCTGTGTTGAATGGTGGATCTATGAAAGAAACTTGTGTTCTTTTCTCCTTCTTTAAACCATTTGACCCTTTCCTTTTGGCTCCAGTATATCTCTTCTTGTTCACATCTCTTTTTGAGTTGGTATAGAAGGTCCCTTTCCTAAAGTTTAGTTTCTTGGTTGTATCCATGATCCATGGCGGAGCGTTGGAGAGAAGCTAAGATTTCTTGAATGGCTTCTTTATCCTTAAATATATTTCCAAAAGTTTCCTTATTCCATTGTTTAAGGTGACCGCGAAGCCGCTTGAGTTTTTGATGCATGATGGCCATTTTGGAGCATCCATTCAAAGACATATCTTCCCACCAAGAGCTGACGGAATCCATAAAGGTGGGATGAGGGAGCCATAATTTTTCAAACTTGAAGGGTTTGTGGAGAGGGGTTCCCTGACTATGCCAAGAGAGAGTGATGGGCCAGTGATCCAACCCTGCCGTGGGTAAGACAGAGGCATCCAACAGCCCTCCAAGAGTGAGAATTTTATCAAAGACTAGGAAGTGATCAAGACGCTTAGCAATTTGTTGTGCTCTACCTCTTCTGTTATTCCAGGTGAAGAAACCAGAGGAGGTTTGGATGTCAACCAGTGTGTAGCAGTTGATGGTATCTTTGAAGGACATATCTTCGACTAAGAGGGCCTTGATACCTCCCTTTTTTTCCTCTAGGTTGGATATCATGTACTTAAAGTCCCCACCTATGACTAAAGGCGAATCAATGTGCGTATTATGGAACCAATCGATGTGGTTTAGAAGTTTCATCTTGGAATCAGCCATTTGAGGACCGTACACATTCATGAGGAAGCCTTTAATGCTAAAGCCAAGGATGTGAAAAGTGGCAAAAAGAGAATGTAAAGAGGAGGAAGCATCGTTCAGGGTGACAAGAAGAGGATTACAAGTAATGGAGATACCATCTGAGGCACCTTTGGCATTGACAATGATAGTGAGACAAGGATTTCCAGATTCAGGACATAAGATTGGGGGCTATGTCACTGGAACATTTTGTTTCCTGAAGAAAGAGAATAGTTGGTTGATCTTTCTGAATTTTCATTTTCAACAATTTTTGTTTGGAGCAACCATTGAGACCTCTGACATTCCATGAGATCATCCTCATTCATTAATGGATGAGGGGGAGGAGAAAATTTCTGTTAACTGAGCATATTAGCCATATTCCACTAGCACGGTGACTAGATGGTTGATTTGCTGAAGATTAGATTTACGACCCTTTTTTTGAATTGCATTGGGCTTTCTGTTTGTCTTTTTGTCTAGATATAGCAACACCTAATTGGTTTTGAGCTTTGGCTTTGGTTAGGGATTTTTGTAGAAGCTGGATCTGCTTGGGAGGGATCAAGTTGAAAGCTTTTCTGGTGCATGCATCTTTGAGACCAAGAAGATCAAGACCTTCTGGAATGGTATCTTTCATATCTTCCTCCTCTTCAGGTTCAAGGTTTTGATCTGTCATCCTGTGATCCGATGGGGTTTCCCCCTGAAATTCATTGGGGTTTGAATTAGATCTTTCATTGAATTTCTCTTTATGCTGAGGATTTTTTGGATCTTCTTTTTCAGGCAGAGGCACCTTCCCTGTTTCCTCATGCACCAGAACATGTTCAGAGTCATTCTGATTTTCTTCCAGGACTTGGAAGTTGTTGCTAGTTGTTGAAGGCTGATTCTGGTTCTTTTTTTGTAGCGGTCTCCTATGATTACATTTTTTCTGGCTGTCTGCTGAAACCCTTGGTCATCAATTCCAACATTCTTTTGTATTTTTGGTGATTTGTTGGTGGGTAATTCTTTGAACAAGTGCCCATTTTCATGGCATTTTTGACATCTAAAGCGCATGTGCTCATATTCTAGAGGCTGGATCCAGTCACTATCTTCATGGGAGAGGCAAATGGCATCTGGAAGAGCCTGAGCTATGTGCATGTAGACACGAATCCTGGCATAGGATGTGTATTTTTTCATTCTTGTTTGGTCCATTGTTTGAACAAAATTTACCAAGGTGTTGCCAATATCTTGTAGGGTGGATTCGTCCCAATATTCCTGAGGAAGCGAGAACATTCTTATCTAGACCGAAGCCCAAGAAAATTCCTCTTTCTTTGGGTAGAATATTTCCACCCAGTTCCTTAGGTATAGCCTTGCATAATTGAAGAAATATGAACCGCCTTCTTCAACACGAGCCTTGTCCTCCAGGTGGTGGAAAATGACAACGAAAAATCCTTTCGAACCCAGCTACAGGTTGAAATGGGATTTAGGGTTCCATTTTACTGGGATCCATCCTTGAAGGGTCTGCTCCATTGGTCAGAACCCCATAAATTTGACAATCAGGGCATGATATTTCATTTTTCTGAGCCCTAACATTTATTCTTTCAGCTGAAAGCGATAAACATGGGCGGTCTGCTGAGCAGGGGATGCATGATTTCCTTCGCTATGAAGGGATTCCACCACTTCGCGTTTCGGTGTCGATGGAAGCCTTTTCAACATTTCCAATGTTGTCCATAGGGATGGGGATGTCTTTCGTACCAATTTTTACTATGGATCCAGACCCAGTTGGGCCAACAGCCGATTTATGAGCGTCATGTGACTAGGAGGGGCCTGCCGCACCCCCCCCCCCAATACTGTCGTCATGTTGTAGAAGCAGAGAAGACCGATGGGTGGCTCAAGTGTTGGGGCAAACACAGAGTATCAGGTAGATCTATGAGGGAGACAAGTTTAAACTAGATCACAACCCCTAGCAGAGCTCATTCTCTAGAGCGCATCGTCTTGGGCTAGACTTGGACTCCATCAATTATATTGATTTAGTGAACCTTTTCCTTTCTTTCCCAAGGTATATATTATGTTGATTGTGTGGATGCATGCTTTTTCTCTAGTTATTTCTCTTTTAGTTCCATGTTATTCATTATTTTATGGAAATAAATTAACACAATGAACAAAGTTGTAAGACTAATTATGATGAATTGTTCTAGTAGGGTAATTATGACAATTTAAAGATCAGTGGATGAGAGTGGGGAGTTATGGACATAGTCATCAAAAAAATATTTGGATCGGGTTCAATAAGGTCTTCAACATTAATGACAATGTTTAGAGAGGTAAAATGTGTGGTAAGCCGTGAGAATAAGGTCTTGAAAGAAGGTTCTTACAAACTCCACAATATTGACTAATGAGGGATAGGAGATTGTAACCATAGGAGAAGACATACTCATGGAAGAGTTCTATTGTGGTGAAGGAAATCCAGGAGATTGTAACCATAGGAGAAGACATACTCATGGTAGAGTTCTATTGTGGAGAAGGTAATCTTGATGAATAACAAAATGCCTCTAGGCATGTCCCTAGCTTCTTCTTTTTGGAACACAAGTGTGTTGAAAAATGGATGCAAGAGAAGAGGTATGCTCATGAAAACACTGTAA
>LPNX011180066.1:310118-368253 GCA_001517045.1 Pseudotsuga menziesii | reverse complement strand
ATATATATATATATATATATATAGTCAATTCTTGTAGCTTAAGGAGTCTTCTCATTCTAGTCAAAGGCACCCAAGTTGATGCTTTGGCAGCTAGGAAAGTGCATTTTTTTTATTTCAAAATCCTATTCAATATGTAGTGACTAAATGTTGCATTTATAGTGGTGTTTCTTACTTATTAGGTTAAGGAGTCTGATGAAAGCCATCTAAGTTCATGCAATCGCCTATGCTACAGAGAATTTAATATTGGTTCAGCATGTTTGATGATCGTTAGATCTATTAGAGAGTAGCTCAATATCCAACTATCATCAAGCATGCTACAACCTCATTAAATGCTTTGCAACATGTTAGATCTCGAGCAACTCAAGATCCAACTATCATCAAGCATGCTACAACCGTATTAAATGATCTGCAGCATGCTAAATATTGTTTTCCCTGGCCCCTAGTGAAAAGTATTTATTATTTCAAAAGCTTATTCATCCTATAGTGACTAAATGCTGCCCCCTAGTGCAGAGTATTTATTATTTCAAAAGCTTATTCATCTGAGTTCATTTAAGGTGGTGTCATAAGAAAAATCAAAATTTGAAAAGCAATGAATTTAATGGGGTTAATATTCATACTGTAAGGATACATAAGTGGGCCAATATTAATCAGCCCGGGGTGCCTTAAAGCTTATTGCCAATTTGTCAACAGTTGGATCTCAATACTTTAAGATCCAATTGCCAAAAATAAGCATGCAGCAACAATCATTACTCTACCCCAAAATTATTAATGAAGTGTTGAGATCCAATTGCCAAAAATAAGCATGCAACAGCAATCATTAATCTACCCCAAAATGATTAATGATGACCATAGTGATAACATCCAATTATCCAAGGTATCTAAAGCAACAACAGACACAGATTGAACAATGCTAAGCAGTGAGCAGCAGCGTAAATAGTGCTCTGATTTAACCACAGGATAGATTTGTATGGCCTACTCCAAATATAGTGCATCCACGGTCCTGTTATTAATGCCCGGAGCAAGAAGAATTGATCTCTAATACATCGTACTACTGTCTACATAACAAAAACTACAATAAGCATAGTGATGCAGCTGCTTATGTCACATACACAGTTTCTTGTCCACTCATCACCTAATTGGTTTAATAATTTTGTACTTCCAGTTATACGGAGTATTATAATCCGATAATGTGCTTGTTGTCCACTCATCACCTAATAGCTTTAATAATTTTGTACTTCATAATTCAATTCAACTTAAATGGAGTACATCAGTGGTTGGAATAAATCTTCGTTCAGTGTTTGTACAGGCTCACGTTTAGTGCCTATACAATTGTTATGAGTACGAGTCAACTGCAATAAAAGACAGGGGATTTTATGTTTCAATGAACTCTTGATCCATGGGGGTTTAAAGTTGTTAGGTGACTAGAGTAGTTGAAATCCGTACTAGTAATCAGATTTTAAGTACTTTGGAACAGACTTACGGATACCCATATATCATCCAAAATATATGACGCGGATACACTTTGACTTTTATTTCTATGGGCCTTTAGTTTTCCAAAAATATTTTTTAATCTCCATACACAACTATAAATTCGATCTATTTCCAAACATTATATATATATATATATATATATATATATATCTTTACCTGCAAATATCTTTAATGATAACTATGAATGGGAGTATTCATGAACTATGTATGGAACTTGGAAGTATTCATGAATAAGGACGGGTATTAGGTGATGTGGGTTAATACTTTTCTTTTTGATAGTTTGAACATATGTTTTGTTTTGCTAGTTTTAACTAGTAGTTTTTCTGTCTACATTTACTTTTCAAGAAGTTGAAGATGTATTTAAAGGATTCAAAAAAGATAAAAGTACTGGACCAGATGGTTGGATGAAGGAATTTTACCTTCATTTCTTTGATCTTGTTGGGCTAGATATTCTGAAAGCTATTGAACACTCTAGGCTAGAGGGTAGGGTCATAGGTGCCCTCAATGCTACCTTTATTACCATCATACCTAAGTGTGACAAGCCTGCTACTCTTGTTGAGTACAGACCCATCTCCTTGTGCAATGTGATTTATAAGACTATCTCCAAGCTGGTTGTTATCAGACTTAAAGTGGTTCTTGATAAGGCCATTTCTAAGCATCAGTTCAGGTTCCTGCAAAATAGACATATCATAGAACCTGTTGGTATTCTACAAGAAGGCCTCCATACTATCAAGGTTGAAAAACAGAAAGTGTTGGTACTTAAACTTGATCTGGTGAAGGCCTTTGACAAGGTCAACTGGTCTTTCTTGTGGCTGGTACTTTTACAGATTGGGATCCCTTGCACCTTTGTGAATTGGATCATGGGCTGTGTGGAGTCAGTAAATTTTGTTGTACTAATTAATGGGACCCCTTCAAATTTCTTTCAAGTGTCGAGGGGTATTAGACAGGGCTTCCCCCTTTCTCCCCTTCTATTTATACTGATCATTGAAGGACTCAGCTTATTGATCACTAATGCACTTGACAGGGGTCACATATCAGGCATCAAAGTAGCTCCTAGTCTGTATCTTACTCATCTACTCTTTGTAGATGATGATATTCTATTTGGCTTGGGCACAGTGGAAGAGTGGCAGCACTATAAGGAAATTCTGGATACATTCTGTTCTGCTACAGGAATGGAAATCAATGCAGACAAATCATCCTTTTTATACAATAATATTGAGGAGCCGGTCAGACTTCAAATTCCTAACTTCATGCCCTATAAAATGGAGCCCATCGTTTCTGGTTTAAACTACTTGGGATATTATCTCAAACCATTGGGATACGGTATCAAGGATTGGAGATGGTTCTTACAAAAGTTTGAAAAAAAACTGAGCAAATGGACATACAAGTTACTATCTCTAGGGGGAAGACTGGTTCTTATCAAATCTTTATTGATGAGTCTTGTTGTTTATTGGCTCTCACTGACACACATGCCCAGCACCATAATGAACTATATTAGGAGATACATCTTCAATTTTTTATGGGGGAGCTCGTCGAGGAAGCATAAGTATCATTTGGTAGATTGGCTTACCATTTCCAAGCCTTATGATATTGGAGGTTGGAACATAAAAAAACTTGATTGGTTTAGTCTGGCCTTACGCACCAAAAGCTTAAGGCTTGTACTCAATGGAGATGGAATTTAGTCTTAGATCATCAAGCACAAATATCTTAAAAATTTACCTGTTTATGTATGGATCCGATAGCAATCCTTCAAGGTTCAGGGCACCTCTCACATGTGGAATGGTTTTATCAGGGCCATCTCATGGATTACTAGATGCCTTGTGTGGAAGACTAGAAATAGCAAAAACATTAAAGTTGGCATTGATCCTATAGCTGGTCACACTTCTGATTTTATACTACTGGAGGATCTCAGACTATATCTGGAAGATTATGGCGTACTATCTCTATCAAATGTCCTCAATAGGGTGGTTGCTACTACATCTACAGATTATTGGATCACTGCAGAAGAGCTCGAACTGGGTGGTCAATGGAAGGAAGCCTAGTCTCAGTATATAAAAGGACTTTAACAAGGAGGAACACACATAAGCAATACACCTGATACACTGGTTTGGATGTATAACAAGTCGACAGGCTCAGTTAAAGCCAACTTAATGTATGAGCTAATTGCGAAGACCTCTGTCACCAGTAGACCAACTGATATCTTTGTCAAGATCTAGAAATTCCGTATCCCTCTGAAGATTATCTGCTTTAATTGGATCTGTCTGTCAAATAGGGTTCATACTTGGGACAACCTAATCAAAAAAGGATGGATTGGACCAAATCGGCGTTGCCTGTGCAGATCACCTTCTGAATCCATTGATCATCTATTCCATGATTGCAGCTTTACCAGATTGGTTACAACTCACATTAGATCCTCTCTTGGCATACCATTTTTTTGGAAAGATACTAACTATACTCATAATGTTTCTTCTTGGATCAGCAAAGGAAATAATCTAATATATCTTCCTCTTCTTTTATCTTGGCAAATATGGCTGACAAGAAACAAATGTTTATTTGAATACAAACTGCCTGATACTCACCATGTTGTACATACTATCAGGGAACAACTTCAACTCTATCTTGTTTTATCTCAGCAGAAAAGTAAAAGGAGAACTATTGGATTGGCACCTATTTTTTATTTTCCTGTCGGATTCTTTGATGGGGCATCAACCAATCAAATTGGAGGTATAGGAGTTCATCTATTGATCAGCCAGGATCACTATTTCTGCTTCAAAATGGGTGTTGGTATGAGTACAAACACCAGATATCAACTACTTGCTTTATGGACACTCCTTTACTGTGCAAAAACCATGGGCCTGCCCACTCTGCACATTCATGGTGACTCCACTACCATCATTAACTAGTTCAATAGAATATCAGCACTTACTTTACTTGCATTTGATGATTGGTGTCAACATATTAGGGATATGGAAACATACTTCATCCAGCTAAAAGTTGTTCACATATATAGAGAACACAATACTAAGGCTGATAGCTTATCCAAAGAAGCATTAACCTTGGCCTTAGGCCATTTTTAGTTTACTGAATTCACTGATGGTAAATGTACTGATCAAGGCACTTTCCAGCTTCTCTAGCCCTTAGCACTTGAGTCTTTTATGTGCTGATTATTTTGACATCCTTTGGATGATTGAGGTGGATGATCCCCTCATATTACTGGTCTTACTTATTTAATGCTTATTTGGATTAGCTACTTCAGAATTAGACTTGAATTCTCTGTTTGTTGAAGGGTAGTGCTGTGGATGTAGTCAAGATTCCTTGTTTGTAAGTATTCACTATGAAGGTATTCATGTGAAGTTGATCAAAGACAATCTGTCTGCTAATGATGAACTTAGATGTATCCTCTCCATGTGCTCAGAAATAGTTGAAGTTTTAGTATTTTTTATGATGAAAATAGTTTTTTATTCTCCATGAGCTCAACAATATCTGAAGTTGTAACCAAGTTACCTTTGATTTCAATGAAATAGCAAGGAACTGATATTTTCCCTTGGGAAAAAAATTAAAGAATTTGTTTAAAAATGTTTTACTTTGTTTTTTTTTCTTGTTGTTTTTAAGTTATGAATTGATTTGATATTTTTTGTTTTTTTAAGTTATGAATTGATCTTGAGATAAAGAGATTATGAGGTTGATAGTTTGTGACTTTTGACTTTTCATAATTTAGATGAATTGTTTTGTATATAGTTACAATCCGAAGAAGTGTAACCCTTAGTGTCTATTTTGACATGTAGACGGACCTTTTAAAGAGATGTATTTACTAGCTTCCTACCAATCACAAGAGTTTTCAAAGAAGTGCAGTTGTAGATCATTAAATCAACATACAAGACAAAAGTTTCCAAATAAGCGTAGGTGTAGATCATTTAATTGGCATACAAGACAATCTAATTTTGTAAAATAAACATTATAACAAGATAACATTTATTGATTAACAATGAGTAGAGGTAGCAACAGAGCCGATAGGATTGACTGTTATCCAAATTTGGATAAATTTGACTTCGCTTCAGAGCAGCGCTCGACTCTCTATTCGATGCTTGTTAGGGTTTTTAGCTTTAACCTCCAATCAATCCTGCAACCCCATACTAATTTCAGTCTCATGCCTTGAACAACCTCCATGGTCTCTGGAAGGGGAGAGGCAGGTGTCCCCTCCCAAAGATCACAACTACCAAAATCCTTGTATGCCACATTTCTCCAGGCGCCGATCGTCACATTGGAAATAGGTCCGGAGGACATCCCAATCCCTAATTTAGAACCTACAGAAAACACCCTGATCCCTGACATCAAAGTGCCTCGAAATCCTCTGACATCCATCCTGCAAGAAAATAGCACCTGTATAGCAAGAAGTGCATCCAGACCTATCCTAACACTCCCAATCGCTCACATAAATGCTCGAGTCCAGTTTCTGTGAGACCATGCCCTGACAGGAAAATTCATGGGATTCTGGCCCACTGAGCAAGCTCTGAGAGGATGGATAGCGGCCAAATGGAAACTTAAATCCCACTTCGACCTCCAGCTCAGTTCTAAAGGTTCTTCACCATCATCTTTCATCACCTGGAAGATAAAACCAGAGTTGAAGAAGGCAGCCCATATTTCTTCAATTTTGTAGGATTGTATCTCAAGAACTGGATGGAGAAGTTCTGCCCGGAAAATAAAGACTTCACCTGGGAGCCGGTCTAGATAAGGATGTACTCCCTCCTGTAGTAATACTAGGATGAAGATATGCTAAAAGATATTGGGAACACCCTAGGCACCTTCATGTGCTCTGCTGACTAGACAAAACCTTACAATTTCACCTCCTATGCGTGAATCTATGTGTACATGCATATAGTGAAAGCCCTTCGGGATGCCATAAATATTATCCATGAAGACTCAAACTGGGTCTAGCTACTATACTATGAACATGTTCCCTTCAGATGCCACAAGTTCCATGAGCACATACACCTGTTCCGTGACTGTCCCAGCAACAAACCTAGCAAGAATGCAACGAATGAAGCTAAATATGCCAAAGGTTTCCAAAGACAGGGTAAAAAATGATGTCAAGGCCAAAAACATTTGGGAGACTCTCCTAAATTCGAAGCCCCTGCTGTAAGTAATAGATTCGATGTTATAAGCACACAACAAGAAAGCTTACCAAAATATCCCAACTCAAAGAAGGCTCCCCAAGCTAAGAACACTTTATCTCCTCCCATCTTGCATCAACCTAGCCCTTCGTCTGCCATGCCTCCTCCTCTACCTCAAGATTTAGCCTCCTCAGACCTTTAGGGTCTGATCCTAACTACTGCAGCCACCCCGCTCCCTGCCCCCATAGATCATGGTTCAGAAACCTTCATGCACGATGAGATGTCGGAGATACAACTGGGGGAATTGGATCTTCTAGGACAGGAAGACGCTTGCACCAAAAAATATTGTAGTTCGATTCCTTCCCGCTAGATCCAGTTATTAAAAGAGACTCTCACCAAAGCTAAATACCAAAATAAACTTGGAGTCCCCAATATCCAGTAAAAATACAAGCTCAAACTAATTCGAGAAAGAAAAAACGAGGAAGAAAATCCTCTCCGCAAAGGATAAATGTGCTCGAAACCCGATTGGTGGAATCAGGGAAATATGCCCAATTAACAGAATTTTTCCCCTCCTCTTCTCCAGGTTCTCAATGAATATCATCTCTTGGAAAGTCAAAGGACTGAACAGTCTTACCAAAAAAAGAATGATGAAAAGAAAAATCCAGCAAGATAATCCTACAGTTCTCTTCATTCACGAAACCAAGTGTTCCTCTCAAACCCTCCAGATGTTAATGGAAAAAATCTGGAAAGGATCTCAAACTACTGCAATAGATGCAAATGGAGCAGCAGGTGGTATTGCCATTGCCTAGAACCCAACATTTATTGATCTCAGAGACTCTTCAACTTGTTCCCATGTGATATCAGCCTCATTCCACATTCATGGTTCCAATATCCATGGCCATCTCCTCAATGTCTATAGTCCTCAACCTCCAGAGCTCAAGCTCCAGCTAATGCAATACATGAACTGGCTCTCCCAACAACACCATGAATCATGGCTCATCATAGGTGGTGACTTCAACATGATCACCTCCCTTGAGGAAAAAAAAAGAATGGCCAAGATTCATTTTCATCGAAGACCGCCTCTTCAAGGTGGCCATAAATGATTGCATACTAGTGGACCTTCAACCTTCCTCTAGTTTTTTCACTTGGAACAACTGCAAAAAAGTAATTCATCACATTACCAAGAAAGTGAACCGATTCTTGATATCGGAGGACCTTTTACATACAGGCGGTCTGATATCCTCCTCGGTTCTTCCAGCAGTGTGCTCAGACCATTGGCCAACAGACCTAAACTGGAAGAGCACAAGAGATCACCCTCACCTGCATTTCAGATTTGAAAAATTTTGGCTATCTCATCCATCCTTCATGGATTCCGTTAGCAGCTGGTGGGCAGAATTGTAGCCAGCAGGGAAGTCCAAAATGGCCATTATGCAGCAAAAACTCAAATCTAACAGAGTCAAAATCAAACTCTGGAATCACACCACTTTCGGTGATGTCTTCAAAGAAAGAAAAAATACTTGAAGAAAACCTAGAAGATCTCTAACATTCCATAATGGCTAAGGGACTAACAAAGGAAAGGAAACATAAAGAACAAGATCTCTTATTGCAACTAAACAAATGTTGTAACCAAGAAGAATTCTTTGGAAACAAAAATTCAAAGTAAAAGGATTCAAGAAGGCAATAGAAATACAACATTCTTTCACCCATACACGATTCAACACAAAATGAATAATCATATCTCCAAGCTCAAAACCAAACTAGGGAAAATTCTAGAGGATCGAGAGGACATCGAACAGTAGTTGATGGGGTACTTTTAGGACCTCCTAACAGAACTGGTGATTGTCAGATCTAATGCTATAGAAAAATTATCCCAACATATCCCCAACATAGTCACAGCTGAGAAAAATATCGTGCTCATGCAAATCATCTCACTCCAAGAGATTGAACTTGTGGTGAACCAAATGTCTGAAGATACAGTGCTAATCCCAGACGGTTTTACGGTAAATTTATTTCACAATTGTTAGAACCTTCTTAAGCATGAGTTACATGAAGTGGTAGAATATTTGCTTCATAAAAAGTGGCTTTTTCTGACTCTCAATGCCACCCACCTCACTTTGGTGCTTAAAGAACCTAGAGCTTCCCTCCCCGGTAAGTTTAGATCCATCTCACTCTACAATGTTATCTACAAAATCATCTCCAAAGTAGTTGCTAACAGCATAAAGCCTCTTCTCCCTCTTCTCATTTCCCCTAAACAAACGGGTTATGTAGAAGTTAGACAAATCTTGGATGGCATCATCCTCTCTCACAAAGTTATCCATTCTATCAAAGCCACCCGTTCCCTGGGATGCTCTTAAATATAGACCTCTCTAAAGCCTTTGACTAGCTCAGCTAGGATTTCATAAAAAAGATGATCCTTGCCTTTGGGTTCACTCAATAGTGGAAAAGTTGGGTCTCCTCCCTAATCAATTCAGCCTTCTACTTGATATTGATCAATGGGTCCCCCTTGCCTACCTTCTCTACCTCTCAAGGCATACAACAAAGAGACCCCCTCTCTCCTTAATCTATTCAACTTAAACGGAGTACATCACCTATTAGCTTTAATAATTTTGTACTTCATAATTCAATTCAACTTATATGGAGTATAAACCGCGTGCCTTCAAAAATTTAGCATCGATAATGCAGAGTGACAGGCTTTAAGGTGTATTGCCTCCTGATTATAAAAGAAGAGAAGAGAACATGGAGATAAATAAAATTGAAGTGGGTGATCACGAGCAACGAATATTGGGAAATTATAAACCTTGACTATATTAATCAAATGCATTCCCTGTCTCCTAATGCTTACGCTACGTCTCCCTGGACGCTGCTGCCCTCGAATCCCAACGTCCACACCCGTGGATTCTCTTCACCGGAAGACGAATTCTGCGACAGAATATTTCATTACTCCGTCTTTCTTGGAGGCCACCTTCACTTTGTGCTTTGTTGGAGACTGTTCGCGATATGTTGTTGAGTGGATCGACTGATTCAACGATCCGTGTTTGGAAAAAGGAAACGGGTAGCATGGAAATATGTTGCATTACAGTGATGGAGGGGCATAGTGGTCCTGTGTAATGCATAGCTGCCGTTGTCATGGATTTGCACTTCAACTCATTTATAGCTTATAGTGAAGGTATGGATGGGTTGTATGAAAATTAATGGCTTTGCAATAGGGTTACAAATAAGTTAGTGTCTTTGCAATTACCGAATTAGGGTTTTGGATGTTGTCAAGGGTTTTGTATTTGTTTAATTAGGGTTTTGGATGTTATGGAATACATTAGGGTTCTACATGTTATAATTTTTATAGAGAAAATAAGAGGTATGAAATTATTATGTGTGGGATCATATGGAGAAAAAAATAAGAGGTGTGAAATTATTATGTGTGGGGTTATATGAAGAAAATAAAAGGCATGAAATTATTAAGTGTGAATGCTATGGTATAATCTCTATTTTGTTTAAAAGAATGAGTAGGTTTTAAAACTTTATGTTGAAAGTAGAAAGAAAGTGAATAGGTAAAAGTAAAGGCATCTATAGAGGGATGTACAAGTTGGAGAAACATTGATAAAAATACATGGAAGTGTTCCAAGAGCCTAAAGCTCTACCTCCTAAGAGGTAAGAGGGAAGTGAAGCATAGGATACAAATGCTACTAGATTCTCCAACACTGAACATCACATTGTATAGATAGTTCTATAAGATCAATGATTTGGTTTCTGTAGTGCACCAATTACATTTATGTCTTTGATAAATGATTTATTGCATATGTTTCTAGATTCATTTGAAAAACTATCAAGTCTTTAGAAACCAAGTAAGAAATGAGATTTTTACCAATAATCTTTTATATATTTGAGGTATGTGATTGGTGGAGAAGAACTTAAGGTACTATTTTAAGACTATGAATTATTAAAAAAATTGAAATAGTGTAAGTCACATTCTATGACAAAAATATTATTTCAACTTAAATAGTACTTTACAAAGGTTTGTTATAGTCATTGTTAAAACTACATGTGTAAGCTTATACATGGTGCTATTTTAAGTTATAGTTAAAAAAGGGGTTATTCATGGTACTATTTCAAGTTATAGTTTAAAAAGGCTATACATGGTACACACATGATACTATTTCAAGTTATAGTTAAAAAAAGGCTATACATGGTACACACATGATACTATTTCAAGTTATAGTTAAAAAAAGGCATGGTACTATTTCAAGTTATAGTTAAAAAGCCAAAAAAAATCTTTGTTGAAACTATATCTATACATTATACTATTTCATGCTATACTTAAAAATCCAAAAATAGTATTTGTTAAAACTACTTTCATAAGGCTATACACAAATATGCCTTAATTATATTTTGGATTTTATTGAGCAAATTAGCAATATTAACTAGAGTGTAAATATTTTTATAATGAAGCATATTAATTATATTTTGGATTTTATTGAGCAAATTAACAATATTAACTACAGTGTAACAAATTTATAATGAGGGTTCTTATAGTCGTATCTTATTATGCTTAAATGCATCTTGATTAAGCTTTAAATGGGTTTGGTAAAATAGTTAATTGAAAACGTTAGTCAATCTTTAAATTCTTATGGTGCTTTATTCACTTTCACCTATCACAAGTCAACAGTGATTGTGTTACTTTCATAAAGCCATACATGATACTATTCCAAGTTATAGTTTAAAACCAAAAAATACATAATATTATTTTAGTTACTAAAATAGTCTTTCTTAAAATTACTCCCCTAAAACCATATATAGTACTATTTGTAGTTAAAAAAACAAAAAATAGATTACATTATTTAAATTAAAATAGTCTTCATTAAAACTACTCCCCTAAAGCCATACATAGTATTATTTTAAGTTATAGTTAGAAAATCATATTCATATATATATATATAGTTATTTAGTTAAATGTTTTTTAATTAATTATGAATGTAAATTCGAAATAAAAAAAATATGAATCTCAAAAGTAATGGCTAGCATTATTATATATGATATTATTTATTTTAATTTAAAGTTAAATGTTTTTTAATTCATTATAAATGTAAATTCTAAATAAGAAAAATATGAATCTCAAAAGAAATGGTTAGGATTATTTATCATATCACTACCATAAATGAGTTGTAGTGGTGGTGTCCATTAGATATCAAATTTGAAAGGTTGGTCATAATTTCAGTTTGCAGGGTATATATTCATGTTATAGGTGGGTCTTAATTTCATTTTGAAAAGTATATATTCACGTGGCACTTCTAAGATGAAAAGCCCAAAACAAATTACATTTCATTTGACAATAATAACTTATGCAACTAAATAAATCAATAAACTCATAATTATTACATCTATAAAAAACATCAAGTTTCCATACAAACTTTTTAAATTGTATTAATTATTTTCAAAATGAAATAGTACACTCTATCTCCAAAGCAAACATTTGGCGTCAAAACAAACACATTGGGAAAAATAATGAGCTTAGACCCAAATCCTAGGCTCTATCAAGCGCCGAGATGGATCAAATCTCTAGAGGTGCAAACCTCTTCTTAGATATCCATTGATTTCATTCAAACCAAAAGACAGATCTTTTTATTTAAGATCCACATATAATATTTTTATTATTAATATTTAATATTATTTATGGCCGACATATAATATTTATTATTATTTTTTATTTTGTTAGGAACGAACATTGCATCATTTTCCCACACATGGTTTTAAAACCATATGCAAGACCCTCCTACAACCATGGGTTGTTTAGGAGGCCTTGCACATGGTCTTAAAACCATTTGCAAGGCCCTCCTAAACCATGTACAATAAAACCATGGGTTGTTTAGGAGGCCTTGCACATGGTTTAAAAACCGTGTGCAAAGCCTCCTAAACCATGTACAATAAAACCATGGGTTGTTTAGAATGCCTTGCACATGGTTTTAAAACCATGTGCAAGGCCAACATTTTTTTGTTTTTTTCTTGACCCACATATTTTTTTTTATGGATAATTAAATTTTTTACTTTTTTATTGTTTTGTTAGGTAGGGAGATTCCAACATCTCCCCCATATTAGATTGTTTTTGTGGTTGACATTTATTTTGGCCTATTAGAAAAAAATATTTTTTAGTAATAAAAATAATGTTATTAAAGTGATATTATTTTTTATTTTGTGTTGCAAGATCTCTCCCATAATATTCACTATCACTATTATTTTTTGTCGACATGTTATAAACGTTACATCACTTTACAAGATCTCCCCGTACTGGGCTGTAAAAGTATGTGTATATAATATATATGTAATTATATATAAGTGTATGTAATAATGTATATAAAGGTATATAATATAATATAAATTATGTATAATGTAAAGTAATAAATATATATAATTATAATATGTGAATAAAGTATATATATTATATAATATAATGTGTAATATGATATTGAATAGTGTTAATATATATAGTATATATTAGTATAAATATTATATTAGTATAAATATTATAATATATAAATAAATAATGATGTTTATATATATATATATATATATAATAACAAGATCTCTCCCATACTGGGTTGTAGAGTGCCTCTCGACACGACAAAGAAAAGTGGAGAGAAGATACTTATATTCATAAATTAACAGAAAGGAAATAACTAGTTCAATGGTATGGTTAATAGAAAAATACAACTCAATAAGAGTTTTATTCATATTAACAAAATAACATGCAGCCAAATGAATCACTTTGGAATTCAAAGCTAGCATGCTTGATTGTCTTCATGGGCATGCCATTTATACAAAGAATTAATGGTGTTTGTAGGTACAACTCTTAACCAACCCTAAGTTGAGACTACAACTAAAAATGTTCCAGATTCAAAATTGTCATGAAGATCATGAATTAAGCAATTTGATGTGAACAAAAGGAAACCCATGTCTCTTTTGATATGATAATGCAGGGTACTTCATACTTAAATTTAGCATCCACGTGATAATGCAGGGTGACTGCCTTTCATATTGCGTAGTTGGGTGAAAGGAAGGCTCCTTAGTATAAAAGAAAACAAGAGAACATGGAGATAAATAAAATTGAAGTTGATGATCATAAGTGTGAGAAGCCGAGGGAAAAAAATGAGCAACGAAGTTTGGGAAATGATAAATCCCGACTACATCAATCCAATGTATTCCCCGTCTCCATCCGATCGCAGCGTCTCCCCGGGGCGCTTCAGCACGGCCTCTTCAAACGCTTACGCTCCGTCTCCCTGGACGACGGTGCTGCCCTTCAATTCGCCCGAAGTCCCTCATTCTCCTTCTGTTAGATGCGTTGCTTCGATGGTCAAGCCGGGCGGGCAAATATATTCGATATCGATTACGGCAGACGGCCTTCTGTACACGGGCTCTAACAGCAAAAGCATAAGGGTATGGAGACGGCCTTCTGTACACGGGCTCTAACAGCAAAAGCATAAGGGTAAGGGGACGGCCTTCTGTACACGGGCTCTAACAGCCCTCTGCCTCGGCCCCGATGGCTCGCCCGTTCTGTACGCGGGTTGTTACGATGGATATATTCATTACTGGGAGGAAGATCAATTCTCCGACCGAATATTTCATCACTCCGGCTTTCTTCGATGCCACCTTCACTCTGTGCTCTGTAGATCTATTTAATTTTCAATATGTCTTGTTTGAATCCTGATACCAGCATTGATCTATTTAAAAGGTCTTTACTAAGCACGGAGAGATCAAATCTGTTTTGATGTGTAACCCCTTTTTTAGAGTAGAAATTTTGATTAAATGTATAATTTAATATTTACTTTTTTTTTAGAGTGGATGTTTTGACTAAATGTATAATTCAATATTTATGATTTTAATTTATCTTGTTTTATATATATATCCAAGTTTATATAATTTAAATTTAATTTAAGTGGATATGTTATTTTTAATAATATTTTATTATTTTATATAAATGATACTTATCAACTCTAGATGAGCATGCGAGTACTAGATTGTAAAACACACTTCTTTTATACAATTAGTAATAAATATTAACATTTGATTTTTGTGTTGTTCAAATTATGATTAATTTTATTATTATTTTTAATATATAAATAGATTAAATGTAAAATTTGAATATATAAATGGATTAAATGTGACATTTTTGTGATTGAAAATGTTGTTAGAAAGGGATAAAATTATCTCCTCTTTTACTATGAGGGGTGCATTCAAGAAGCATCACAAAATGCAATATTTAATGCTCGTAAGGAGATATGAACCGTTGGATCTCATCTAATGATTCATATCTCCACAACAATATTTAATATTGCTTTGTGTAGTGGTTATTTAATGGGTTGTTTTCACGTATAATTGGATAATGTATTATGATTCTTATGTTTATGTATTTCTAATAATTTTGTCAATTGTGAGAAATCATAGTAATGTTAGCTTTATGTATTTGTGATTGGGCTTAGAGGTATTGTTTTAAATTCATATAAAAATTTATATAAATGACTCAAAAATTTTAATTGAAGTTACAAGACTTGACATTAGTAGCATATGGTTTAAGAAAATCTGGTTAAAAATATAATAATCGGGTTCAACACTAACAGTATGCAAAATTTGGTAAAAATTGCGCTTTTGAGGCATGTTTCAATTTCATATAAATGACTCAAAAAATTTAATCGAACTGACAATATTTGACAATATTAGCATATGGTTTAAGAAAATGTGGTTAAAAACATAATAACCAGATTCAACACTATTGCTATGCAAAACTTGGTAAAAATATAATAATCAAATTTAGCATTATTAGTATTTATTTTGTATTGTGATTAACCCAAATAACTTAAGAACAAGATTCTACATTATTTTAGAAATATGATGTATGTACAAATAAAATTCAATAAAAAATAGAAAGAAATGTGTAGATATTTCAATTATTTGAACTATAAGGACTTCTTCATATGCTTATGTGTGCCCTTCTTCTTTATTAGGAGAAATGTCATGCAATGTAATTTTCTTCTTCTTATACCAAGTTTCAAGAACTTGTTTTGCACATTAATATTAGTGGTTCCAATTGAGTGACGAGTCCATCGAAGAATATCCACATCATCCATATTGTGATCCACTCAACAACTGGCATGTTTGTCGACTTCGACAAGTCCAAACCTCGAAAGGTTTCACATCTCGACATGCATCGTCGACACTAGCATCTCGACACGACTACGACAAATTGTCTCTCTTTTTTCTAGTTGTCTGTAACGGTTGAAATTCCAAACCATTCTCACTCCTTTGTAACTGAACGTAACGGGTAGTCCCACAAGCGTCTCAGCGCTCTATGTAAGCATGTACAGTATTGTAATATACAAGCAAGTAATAGAGCATAATAGAACAATAGCGATTGGTTTGAACTCTTATATTTTGTGTTCACGTATACTTTTTGTTTGTGTATAGAATTTCCTGCTTTGTTTATTTTAATATGCTTCGCCATAACAATGCTCAATTCATTCAATCGAAATGTTGTCCTTTGACGTGTGCCTGGGAACCCGGATCATTGGTATAAGAGAATATTCAGAGCTTAAGTTATGTAGACGCTTCTATCGAAGTTACCTGACTTATGTATGTTCAAACACACTTGTAAACTAAACAATCCAAGTAGACACTACCTTCAAATTCAAAGAAGATGGCTGAAGAAACAGACAATAGACATGCAATGGATGAGATAGAGCAAATCATAGAGAGGGCACTGGCTCAACAATGAACTAAAATGTTTACCCAATTCAATGAGATTCTCACATGATTTGCTTCAACATCCGGAGGATCCTCGATGAGATCCAACTCTAAATAAATCAGTCCATTCAAAGTGTAGATGAATCTAGACATACTGAATCGTGAAGGAAAGATTGACGTAAAATCCGTAGACAATTGGGTACAACAATTAGAATCCTATTACTTTGTGAATCAACTCTCAGAAACTGGAAAGATCACCATTGCATCCTTAAAGATGTTAACCTCTGTGCACTGTTGGTGGGAGAATTTAATGACAAAGATGGAGCGAGAAGGAGACCATAAACACATGGGATAAATTTGTCAAGTACGTCCGAAAGGATTTTTACCCGCCCAAGTACATTGAACAGCAGTATAAGAAGTTGTAGTAGCTAAGGTAATGAAAAGAGAAATCCGTGCAGACTCTACACCGATAAATTCTATCAGCTCATGGCTATATTTGTCGTCCAAGAAGAAGAGAAATGGCTTGTCCTAAATTACATCAGTAGATTGTCCCCGTACATGTAGTAAGAGATGGAGTTCCTAACTGTTAGTGTGCAATTAATTTTCTCATGTCTGTATACAAGAAAGAATTCACTGCAATTAATTTTCTCATGGCTGTATACAAGAAAGAATTTAGTGCAATGGGTGGATATTTGACAGATGTAGGCGAGGTATTATGACACTGATTGCATTTATTATATAATTTTTGTTGTCAAATATTATGTTGACCGAAGGGCTTCACTATATGTTACTAGATATTGTGATATTTTCACTTTGGTCTTTTAAATATTGCAATCTAAAGTTGTGTGGCCTTTGAAATTTTAATTATCACTTGAATCGCAAGATCTCATGTCCCCAAATTGACGGAAATGATATCGAGTTCATCTTGACCAGCTTTATCCAATTGCTGGCATTAAAGATGTATAATGTTTTCTCTTTCTGAAATTTCAAATGCACATGGATTTTTGTAAAGGTTATAGGACGTCTCCTGTGTTTGAAATTACTGAACATTGATTGAAAGGGTGTTAACTGGTTTGGATACAACTAGCATTTCCAGCTAAGCTGATATCACACTAAAATGTGGAACATCTTATCATGCAGGTAATATTGGACAAGGTGGAGCATTTTATTTAGGCTGTTGGAACATATGAGGATAGGATTTTTTAAAAGCGAGCTCATATTCATGAGGTACACATTTAGTTTATATGAAATAATGAAAACCTTTGTCAGATGCACGTATTTGGGTCTTATTTTGAAAAAAACACAGCTATACATTTTTTAACTATTCAATAACCCCCACTGAGAATAGCACCCTTCCATTGGGCCAAGCTGTGAGCTTAAGAACATTTTGAATAGGAACTCTATGCCATATGAAAAATGGAAAATGGGTCAATAGCTATTTTTGTAGAGCATTTTATTAGGAAATACATTAAGCCAAGGGAAATACTTTGTTAAAACTTTGCAAATATTAGGAAATACATGTTTTGTACATGCTCACACATATTTTACATGTATTTTTATATATGCATATCCAACCATATTGTATCCAAATTGTTCTCATATATGTACATATATATATCTATATATCCTAGTAACTTTAGCTTCTCACTGATAACTAGATGAATTATCATAGTTGACTTCTGTTGAGTATTTGATTACTAGCATTATATTAGGTCAGACTAACCTAAGATTCTTGTTGGTTTTTCTTAAACTTTACGCTCGTTTCCTTTATATCCAAATCAGGGCATAAAATATGCTCTACAGGATGAAATGATTGTTACTACATTTGTTTTATGGGAATGACCCATTTCCTGAAGGTTACAACCTAGAAAATTTCCCAAAAAATGACAAGAAATGGATGCCAACAAACCGTTCCTTAGGAGTTCTTGGAATAGTCAGTATTTTAGAAATGGTACTAGTCTTTTCTCTAAACTTTCTTTTTGATCCCTTTGATCCCTTCATCATAATGAGTACCATTATCCACTTGATGTAGTTCAGCCACATTACTCTTTTGCACTCGCCATTTCTTATGTTCAGGAAGATATTGTAGATTCTCAGTGTATGATGTTTCCACTGAAAATTACTTCCATAATACCTTCAACCCCCACCCCCCAACATATTTAGTGAGTGGTCTATTCCTGTTGCACCTTACAAATCTTCAAAGACATTGGAATTAATTTTCCTTATAGAACTCATGCTATTTCCCAGATGCATTTCTGCAGTTAATTCTCAATTCTCATGCTTTTAAATGCTTGAATCGACAATTCACAATTCATTGCAATGATATAAAATCTGTTTCAAGGCACACTCTCTTGGTTTTCACTCTTGTTTCCCCACTCTATTAGAACTGATCTTATGCAGGTAACTATGTTGGTACATAAGTTATAACTTATCTCATGTGTAATCGCATGCAGCTAGGACCAACAGTAGAATTGTCTGTCTACTATAATAAGATGCAAGATATTACATGTTTGTAACTAGGCTATCATAATTTGGCTGCTAGCTAGACTGGTGGAACATTTCTTTTTTCTCTGGTCATGTGCATGCACTAATGTGTATTGCTAATCACATGGCTTATCAGGTCTTGATATAACTAGAATGCCCAAGCTACATGATTTTAGGTAACCAAATTGGTACTATTACATTGTCATCTTCTGATACATGAAACACTGTTGATGTTCATGAGTGTCCTTTCTGGTATTGCAAAATCCTCTTTCTCTCTTTCCTTGTTCGACCATTAGATACTCAAAGTTTTGTATTGATCCTTTTTACCATTGTAGAGGACTCTGTAAGTTAGGTTCTCAAATTCTTAAAGGGTTCTAGCTCAATGGAAGAGTGCATGCCTTACAAGCAGGAGGTTGGTGGTTCGATTCCTTCATGCCCTAATGATATTATAATATCGGTTAAATACTAAAAATGACTAAATTAGTGACCAAAACATGAGAGACGTGAAACTAGGCATTAAAAAGGATGCAACACATGGTGCTAATGATGAAGCCAAACATGGCGTTGATATGGTAGCAAAATAAGATGTTACTTTGAATGCAAAACATGGCGCTACATAGGAAGCAAAATATGGTGCAACAATAGAAGAAATATTTGGCGTCATTTTGGTAGCAAAACATGATGCAAAAAAGGAAGCAAAAATTGGTGCAAATTTGGAAGCAAAAATTGGCACATATTTGGAAGTAAAACATGGTGCAAAATGGGATGCTAAAGTGGTAGCAAAAATGGATGCTAATTTGGATGCTAAATGTTGATGTAATTGTAACTTTGGAATGTATTCACCTGTATATCTTATGTATTGTACCCTGATGTTTATTCCAGGATGTGTCTGTAATGTACTTGAGTCATGTCATTCCTCGATGTTCTTATCAGAAGGTTCTATAATGTAAACAAGTCATGTCAAGTCATTGTGGGTAACCCTCCTATTGATCAAGGGTTAAAGTCCCCGCAGTTCTGGGGCACTAGGGTTATTAGACTCTCCTAGAGAAGTCGGCCCTAGTAGGGTTTAGTCAAGTCAGGATTTAGTATAAATAGAGAGCTAGCCTCTCTATTTATCACACACTCACTCACACTCAGTTGTAGCGCATAGCTGAGGAAGAAGAAGACACTGGGGCTAGGAAGAAAGAGGTTACTGCTATCGGGAGATCATCTTATTGTTTTGGGGTTTTACTTTTGGTGTTGATTCTATCTCCGAGGAAGTTGCGAGGTTTTCTCCATTTATGGTTTCCCCGAGGAAAAACACTGTGTTCATATTCTCTTGTGTTTGATTTTTGTGCTTGTTATTCTCTCAGTTAAAGATCCTAATATAATGATAGCTTAATGTTAAAAATATAACATGGTATCAGAGCTAACATGAGAAGAAGACACTGTGCAGCTGCGGGAACTAGGGATTCCTACTTTGTGGATCTTTCTCCATAGTTTTTTAGCAAAAGAAGGTTGTAATAACTCTCCTCCCTAGGGCACATCTTTCTATCAAAGTAGAATCAAATTCGGAGGTTTTTCAGTTTTGGACCCGACACTACTGCCGAAAATTAGGGATTTCCATAGAAGTGGAATTTTTTAGTGAGCCCAGGCCTGGATTGATCTCCTCCCCAAAATAAAAGTTTAGAGTTCAAGATCAAAGCATTTGGTTGGACAGAACTCTGGAAAAGAAAAACCATAATCTGCTCCTGAACCAGCACTGCAGAATTTCAGCTCCAAATCCAGATCTGACACCTTGACCTGGTAAGATCTAAATCTTTTGTATTTCCATTTGAGGCTCTCAGTTAATATGTATCATCATACCAAGCTTAATGAAAAGCTTGAGGGAACTGATAACTTCTGAGCTTGGAAGTATAGGATCTCCCTGGTCCTGGAAGAAAATGAGTTGGACTCCTATATCAGTGAGGAGGTTCCAGTTCGAGAGGGAGATGAGGCTAAGGCCTTACACAAGAAGAATTTGGTTATGCAAAAGAGGATTATTGTTGATTCAATCAAGGATCACCTGATACCACAGGTGTCCTCCCTAAAGAAACCTAAAGCTATGTTTGATGCCCTAACCAAATTGTTTGAAGGGAAGAACATAAACCGAAAGATGACTCTGAGAAAACAACTGAAGACTGTAAAGATCTAGAATGCAGAAACCATCTAGTCTTACTTTACAAGGGTCTCTTAGATCAAGGAACAACTAGAAGTAGTAGATGAAGAAGTGGAAAATGCAGATATTGTAATGACCACCTTGAATGGTCTCCCTAGATCATGGGACTCCTTTATTCAAGGAATTTGTTCCAGAAAGAAGTTATTCAAGTTCAGTAGACTATGGGAAGAATGTTCTCTAGAAGAAGCTCGGATAACAGCTCGAGAAGAGAAGATGGGAAGTGAAGATCAAGCTCTCACAGTTCACCCCAAGAAAAACAGAAGAAACTCTCATCACTCCAGAGGTAAGACCTTTCACCATAAAGATAACATTAGAAAGGACTTATCTGAATTAAGATGCTATACATGTGATGAAAGAGGACACTTTGCCAAAGATTATCCTAGAAGCAAGATTAACTCCCATAAGAAGAAGGGAAACAAGAGAAGACATCATGCTCATGTTGCAGAGGATGATGAACCTTCCACAAAGAGAACCAGATATGAAAGTGAAGATTCTTCAAGTGATGAAGAATATGTTTTGATTTCCTCTCTCATGGGAAACATTACTCATGGAAGCAATGATTGGCTCATAGATAGTGGAGCTTCCAAGTATATGACGGGATTCAAGGAATCCTTTGTGAAACTATCAGAACATGAATCACCTCACAAGGTGAAGCTCGGAGATGACTACCAGTATCCAATAAAAGGTAGTGGGGAATCCTCCTACAAGCTAGACTGGAAAGTCTATGACAATGAAGGAAGTATTGTTTGTACCAGGATTAAAGAAAAATCTCCTCTCCATATCTACATTAGATGCAAAATGAATGAGGGTTGCATTTATATATGGCCAAGTATTCATGTGGCCAAAGGGAAAGACTATTAATGATGCAGTAGTGATTGGGGAATAAGAAGGAGGATTATACAAGTTGAAGGGCCATCCAGAACAAGCCTTGGTCCATGACACAGTAGAGCCAGATGAACTATGACATAGAAGGCTTGCACATGTGCATTACAGAGGAGTACCACTTGCAAGCAAAGTTGTTGAAAGTCTTCCAGAAATTCAAGCAAAACATGATGGAGCCTGCCAAGGATGTGAGAAAGGAAAGAACACAAAGAAGACATTTCCAAGTAACGAGAGCAAAGCAAAAGGAATCTTGGAAATCATCCACTCCGATGTATGCGGTCCAATGTCATCAAGTTCACTAAGCGGGTATGTATACTATGTTTCTTTTATTGATGACTTTTCTAGGAAGACATGGATTTACTTCATGAAGAACAAATATGAAGTATTCAGCAAGTTCAAGGAATTCAAAGCCTTGATTGAGAACCACACTGAAAAGAAGATCAAGAATTTTCAATCAGATAATGGCAGAGAATTCACATCAAATGAATTTAAAGAGTTATGCAAAGACTCAGGGATTAAGAGGGAGTTGTCCACTCCATATAATCCATAATAGAATGGGGTTGCAGAAAGGAATAATAGAACTATCATGGAAGCTGCGAGAGCAATGCTTCATGATCAAGATCTTCCTATGTATCTATGGGCATAAGCTACTAGAACAACGGTGTATGTACAGAACCATACTCCACACAGAGTACTTGAGAATAAGACACCTGAAGAAGTCTTTTCCGGCAAGAAACCAGAAGTCAGTCATCTCATAATATTCGGTTGTCCAGTGTACATACACATTCCAAAAGAGAAGAGAAGTAAATTAGATCTTTCAGTAAAGAAGGGTCATTAGAGGAAATTTGAGGTCTAAAATGGGCCTCCTAAGGAAAATAATAAAATAATAGTTAAAATAATAAAATAATAGTTATTAATTTTGGAGGAAGAATGAAAAAAACTACTTTTTTTGTTCGTATTTTCGACATATTTCCCTGTGTTTGTACTCAAATTTCGAGCGGAGATCTCATTGGATTCCGAATTTAATTCCGTATCTAACGAGTACCCACACTACATACTTTTGACGGACCCCTCTACCCCAAAAATAATAAATACAGGAAAAAACGTGATGATGATGTCATCATCACATTTTTTCAAGTATTTCTTATTTTTGGGGTAGAAAGGTCCGTCAAAAGTATGCGGGGTGGGTACTTGTTGGATGCGGAATTAAATTCCGCATCCAACGATATATCCCGATTGGAATTTGAGTAAAAACATGGGGAGATATGTTGAAAATAAGAACAAAAAAAGTAGTTTTCTTTTGTGACAAATATGTCAATTCAACCATTATGGTTAACTCAATTTTTGAAAATTCTATTGGTTCCTGAATTCAAACTCACAAAATATATTGTTGGCACGTTTTCTTATAAGGCCCATTTTAGACCCCAAATTTCCTCTAATGATATTTGTGGGATACTCTGAAAGCTCGAAGGTTTACAAAATATACTTCCCAGGATTCAAGAAGATCAACATCAGCAGGGATGTGACATTTGATGAAGACTCAACTTACAACAAATCCAGAAAGAGATCTGCTAAAGAACCTGAAGAAGCACCCAGAATTCATGATACAAGCATGAACAAAGAAACTCAAGAAGAAGAGCGAGAATTTGAAGAACCACAAGAACCTGTAGATCCACCTCAGGAGAAGAATCCTCATAAGAGGAAACCTGCTTGGGTACGAGAAGCTATCCAAGGTGCAGAAAGATATGGGGCTCCAGAAGAGAATCACAAAGAAAGAAAGAGGACCAGATCTTGCTCCGGGTATGTAGCACTATTATGTGATTTCATCGATAAAGAACCTTCCAATTATGAAGAAGCGGCAGAACGGAAAGAATGGAAGGATGCTATGATCAAAGAGTATCAATCGATCATGAAGAATGATGTTTGGGATGTTATCCCAAGACCAGAAGGGAAGTCAGTTGTAACCTCCAAATGGATCTACAAGATCAAGCATGCTACAAATGGTAGCATAGAAAAATATAAAGCAAGATTTGTTGCACGTGGTTTCTCCTAGAAAGAAGGAATAGACTATGAAGAAACTTTTGCACCTGTAGTCAGATACACTTCTATTAGATCAGTACTTGCCTTGGCTACAGTGATGAAATGGAAGATACACCAGATGGATGTCAAGGCTGCTTTCTTGAATGGTGTAGTGGAAGAGGAAGTATATGTGGAACAACCACTCAATTTTGAGACACATGATAGGGAGTCTCATGTGTGTATATTGAAGAAAGCCCTGTACAGTTTGAAATAGGCACCCAGGACATGGTACGGCAGAATTGACAACTTTCTATCCAGTTTGGGATTTACCAAGAGTAAAACAGATTCCAACCTTTACTACAAGGTTGAAGATGGCAACCCAGTGATGCTCCTACTGTATGTAGATGATCTGTTTGTAACAGGTATGGATGGGTTGATTGCTGATACGAAGAGGAAGCTTGTTGTCGAGTTTGAAATGAAGGACTTGGGTATGATGCATTATTTTCTAGGCATGTGTTGTAAAGGAAAGTGTCCTATGGCTAGGGTTTAAGAGGCCATCAACGTACTGGGGTTGAAAGATATATGCACAATGTTCAGCAAGTATATAACAGCAAGTTTCAAAGATGAGAAATATCCACACCTGATAAACTGAAGGCTGGTCCAAGCTTTCTCTTCAATCCTCTTCTTGCTCCTCTCGCTCCAAGAGACCTGCAAAACAAATTATACCTTCCTCAAACCATTATGACCACATATAAGACAATGATAATCAAATAAACATAAACAAATGATCTGAATAACATCATCATATGATCAGAAACAGAGATTCAATCACACATTGAACAATCATTTGGGAAGAAGAAGGACATCACATCTTTATTAATCTTGAAAACAAGTACAAATATACCTTCTCTTCAAGTTGGCACCTCACGAAACCTTGATCTGGATCTGCTGCTTCTCTTCTCCAAAGAACTCATCCTCCAAGCTCTGCAACACAAGGGGAAGACCTCCAGGGCAAAGGTGTAGGCAAAGAGAGTCCCAATTCCTCCAGCATAACAATGCAGAAATTCCAAGTCCTCTTTCATGAACCTCCCTACCTCTATTTATATGCTGAAGAAGAGTTAGGGGCGAAGCCAAAGTGGTTACAACTGAAGGAGTCAGTTGTATAACTAGCCAAACTAACTCAAAAGGCGTGTTTTTATGTTTTAATGTTGAGAAACAGATGCGCGACTCTGAAGGAGGACAACCCGCGCATGATACGCAAGTTTACACAAGAGCAACCCGCGAATATATGCATGCGCGACTTGCAAAACACAAGAGTCGCGCATGATGCGTGGGTTGCACATAGGGAGAGTCGCGCATACACAAAAAACGCATTTTTAAGGTATTTCTGGGAATTTTCAGACTTTGGTGTCTTCTAGAAAGTTTTAGCTAACTGAAATACCTTTCCAATGGTGTAGAAATGAGGTCAAACGGAGTTACAGAACTCAAGATATGGGTCCTCCAAGATAGGTGTTTTTTCAGTGACTTTCATGAAGTGCCGGCATGCGACGAAATCATGGGAAAGTGGTCACAGGAAGAGATGAAGGCAGAAATGTATTCCATAAAATCCAAGCTATAGTATTCTAGGCAAACCTCAATCCATAAGTGTCCTTTTGCGTGCCGACATAAGGAAAGTCGGCACTCGGACGGAGAGGTGCCATTCTGGTGTATAACAGCATGGAGGTGTGGAAGAATGCAAATGGAATTTCCCTAAGACAAGGGAAATATACAGTAGAGATCCTGAAGAGGTTCGGGATGATGGACTGTAAGGCCATGACCACACCTATGGCATTGAACCTAAAGCTATTGAGTGATGCTTTATCAAAAGTAGTTGATGCTACGATGTATCATCAGATGACTGGGTCCTTGATGTACCTGACGAACACGAGACCAGATATTTACTTTGCTGTGAACAGCTTGAGCTAGTTCTTGATAGATCCGAGACATGTTCACTTGATTGTTGCAAAGCATATTCTGAGGTACCCGAGGGATACACTTGATTATGGGCTCAAGTATAAGGCAAGTAAAAAGATTAACTTGGATGGTTATGTTGATTTAGATTGGGTAGGCAGTGCCATCGATAGGAAGAGCACTTCAGGGTGTTGCTTCAGTATGGGATCAAGTGTGATCTCTTGGTTTAGCAGGAAGCAATCCTGTGTGGCATTGAGTACAACTGAAATAGAGTATGTCGCAACTTGTTTAGCTATTTGTGAGGTAGTATGACTAAGGAAGATACTATCTGATTTATTTTATCTCCAGTTAGATGCTACTTGTATATATTGCGACAACCAGAGTTGTGTGAAGTTGTCAGAGAACCCGGTGTTCCATGACAAGTCGAAGCATATCGAGATCAAATATCACTATATCAGGGATATGATGCATAGGGGAGCAGTGAAGCTCCAGTATGTTGCGAGTCGCGATGGACAAACAGATAGCTGATATACGAGATATTTCCATTATTGGAATGGAGGTGCCTGGTCAGTTACCAGGAATATTTTTTCTAGGATTGAGGGCCATTCTGATATGACTGTGGGATGTGTTCCCACATGATCAGATATGAGTGCATGGCCATTATGAGGTGATTGAGGAATGGGTTCCCACCTGATCAGATATAAGGGTGGATGCCATTCTCTTGGAGAATGGAGGCACCTAGTCAATTACCAAGAACCCTCAACTTGGGGTTGAGAGCCTTTCCAGCATGGTTGTAGGATGTGTTCCTGCATGGTTGGATGTAAGTGCAGATCCCTTCCAGCATGGTTGCAGGATGTGTTCCCGAATGATTGGATGTAAGTGCAGAGCCCTTCCAGCATGGTTGTGGGATGTGTTCCCGAATGGTTGGATGTAAGGGCAAAGCCCTTTTAGCAAGGTTGCAATATGTGTTTCCGCATGGCTAGATGTAAGTGCAGAGCCTTTTTAGCATGGTTGTAGGATGTGTTCCCGCATGGCTAGATATAAGTGTTGATCCTTTCTGATAGGGTTTTGGGATGTGTTCTCGCATGATTGGATGTGAGTGCTGGGTCTTTTTGATGTGATTATAGGATTGGTTCCTACATGATCATATGTGAGTGTTGGGCATGTCTTTCTGACATGGTGTTGGATGTGTTCCTCTCATGGTCAGATATAAGTGCTAGGCGGTCCATTCTGACTTGGTGTCAGATATAAGCGCTGAAAAATACCTACATGGAGGCTACGCCTACAATCAGCATGAAAAAGGGCTAGCTCTGTAGAACTTTCTATGACAAGAAGAATCATGAGATAGCACCCATGATGATTTTAGTGATGATGATCCAACAGTAATGATCCAGATCCAGAGATGATGCTCCAGTGATGATCCAGATCCAGTGATGATGATCCAGATCGAGTGATGATCCAGATCCAAAGATGAAGATGACTTGAAGATGACAAGGACTCGATGATGATCCAGATGATACAGAGAAGAAGACTTGTGCTGAGAAATTGTGTCGAGAGAATACCTTCCTAGTTAAGAGCGAGTGTTGATGTAATTGTAAATTTGGAATGTATTCACCTATATATCTTATGTATTGTACCCGATGTTTATTCCGAGATGTGTCTGTAATGTACTTGAGTCATGTCATGCCCCGATATTCCTATCGAGAGGTTCTATAATGTAAACAAGTCATGTCAAGTCATTGTGGGTAACCCTCCTATTAATCAAGGGTTAAAGTCCCCACAGTTCCAGGGCACTAGGGTTATTAGACTCTCTTAGAGAAGTCAACCCTAGTAGGGTTTAGTCAAGTCATGAATTAGTATAAATAGAGAGCTAGCCTCTCTATTTATCACACACTTACTCACACTCAGTTGTAGTGCATAACTGAGGAAGAAGAAGACACTAGGGCTAGGAAGAAAGAGGTTACTACTTTCGAGAGATCATCTTACTGTTTTGGGGTTTTACTTTTAGTGTTGATTCTATCTCTAAGGAAGCTGCCGGGTTTTCTCCATTTATGGTTTCCCCGAGGAAAAACACTGTGTTCATTGTCTCTTGTGTTTGATTGTTGTTCCTTTTATTCTCTCAGTTAAATATCCTAATAAAATGCTAGCTTAATGTTAAAAATCTAACACTGACATGGTGCTATTAAGGATGCAAATATGGCGCTAACGGGGGTGTCATTTAAGAAGCAAAAGAAGACACTCGCTAGGAAGCAAAGAAGGACGTTATTTAGGAAGCAAACCTCAACGTTGTTTAGGAAGCAAAGTTGGGCACTATTCTGGAAGCAAACCTTGATGTTGTTTAGGAAGCAAATTTGGACACTATTATAGAAGCAAAAAAAAAGACGCTATTTTGGAAGTCATAAAGGATGCTATTTAGGAAGCAAAAAAAGACATTTTTTGGGACGCTTTAAGTTTTGTCCATGACATGTCCCATTTAGCGTCTGGTTTTACCACTCAATGTAAAAACAAATTACACTAAAAAGGGACACTAAATGGGATGCTAATTCCAATATTTGTTGTATTGTTTTTAGATTGGGACAGATGCATCGAACTATGCTTTAGGTGCAGTGATCACTCAGACTGGTCACCCAATCGCTTTTAATTATGAAACTTTGAATGGCATTGTCATAAGGTATTTTATGTATGAAGATGAATTGTATGCCATTTTTCAAGCCCTTAAGAAATGGATACATTACATCCTTGGGAATTAAACGATCATTTTCACTGACCATAAGTTGTTGCAGTTCACCTCGTCCTAGTCGAAGCTACAAACAACTCGACAAATCAAGTGGATTAATTACCTACAACAATTTTAGTTGGTAAATAAGTATTGGAAAGGTAAATCCAAGTCCTCCATCGATTGTCTCATTCGACCACTCATTACTCTACTTTTTACAGTGATGAGTATGCAAGGTTACGGCACCACTATTTGGCTACAATTGTATTCAGTAGACTCTGAATTTTCTACAATTTATCGACAGCTTCAAATCGACACATTTTCTACTACCTACTACTTCCTGAAATATACCTTTCTATACAAACTTGGACAGCTTTGTGTACCGACCTGTGAGCATTGACAACAACTCATTTAGGACATGCACTACGACAACAGTGTAGGAAATTTTGGATTAGCAAAGACTCTTGTTATCCTCCAAAAATATTTCTATTGGCCTTCACTTAAATCTGACATCAACAAGTACATTCGATCATGAATGGTTTGTTCCATTTCTAAATTGTCGAATCGACAACAGGGATTGTATACGCCTTTGTCGATTCCTAGTCAAGCATGGGAATCTATTTCTATGGACTGCTTGACGGGATATCCTATTGCCAAACATCAACATGACACGATCTTAGGAGCAGTTGACAGATTTTACAAGATGGTTATTCTCATTCCATGCAAGAATACTACGACAACACAACAGATTGCACAACTCTTCTTCGAACATGTTTGGAAAAACTATGGCCTTCTGACGACCATCATTTTTGACATAGATACCAGATTTTTCAGCATCTTTTGGAAGACTCTATGGAAATAGCTTGACACGAGACTCTCTTTGTTGACAACTTTCCATCCTTAGACAGACGGGCAGTCATAAGTTGTGAATATCTTGGTAGTACAACTTCTTTGCATGTAGAACCACAAGCATCTTCAGACATGGGATGAAAGTCTCCCATACATACAACACATTTACAATCATGCTCAACACATCTCTACATGCAAGAGTATGTTTGAAATATGTTATGGATTTCAACCCTCATCGCCCATTGAATTGATTAGTTGATTGACACATTCAAATGACACTGACTCTGACTGACGAGAAGTTGAAAAAGCATTGAAGTTTCAAGACCAAATCTATAACATCTAGAAGAAAGCACATGAAATATTGTAGTGAGCTAATGCAAAAGCTAAAGTCTGACATGATAAGCATCGTACTCCTCATTCATTTCAAATTGGGGATCAGTTATGGTTACATCTTAAGAAGGAACACTTCATTGGTATGGTTACATCTTAAGAAGGAACGCTTCCTTAAGCATATTAGAGACAACACTTTCCAGCTCGACGTTCCTTCATGCTTGGGTCTGCATCCAGTGTTTAATGTGGATCTACTTTGAGCATACCATGCACCACTATTGGAACATAATGACTTACAAACAACAGAACCCGAAGACATCCAGCCAGATGTTTAGGAGCATCTTCCTTGCAACACCATCGCGGGACAATGCATACGCCATACATGGATGAGTGCAATTCCCTTGTTTCAAGTGGCCAAAGATGGACAACTCCCAGCACAAGGAAAGTGGTACTCTTCTACTGAACTCACCAACAAGGTACCTTATATGAATAAGAAAACAATGGGGGTCATTGTTTCTTAAGGAAGGAGGAATGATCCACTCAGCGGTTGGCATGTTTGTCAACTTCAATAGGTTTAGCATCGGATTCAACAAGTCTAAACCTCAACACAACCTCGATAATTTCCACATCTCGACATCCATCATCAACACCAAAATCTCGACATGACTACGACATATTGTCTCTATGTTTTCCAATCATCTGTAATGGTTGATATTCTGAACCATTCTAACTTCTTTGTAACTAAACTTAACAGGTAGTCACCCAAGTGTCTCAACACTCTATATAAGCATGTACACTATTGTAATATACAAGCAAGTAATAGAGAAAAATAGAACAATAGAGATTGGTTCGAACTCTTGCATTTTGTCTTTGTGTATACCTTTTGTCTATGTAGTGTATTTCCTACTTTGCTTATTTTAATATGATTCCACCATAACAGTGCTCGATTCATTCAATTGAATTGTTGTCCTCTGATGTGTGCTTGGGCACCCAAATAATATTGATAACATAAAAATCTAAGTGAAACACATATTTATCCATGGTAATCTTATAAAATTTAAAAATGTGGACATTTTCACCCACAACTTGTGTGCTTTGAATATGCATTGTAAGTATTTTCAACCTTTTAGGCAAATTGTCATTGATGAGATTATAATTGATACTAGGGATTATAGAAATAATATCATTTTCTTGCTAAATGCATTCATAAACCTGAAATGGGAAGTTTGTGCATGAAAATGAATCTATAGTTATTTTTTTATCATTCTTCATAGGATGATACCACCTATATAAATATACCCTTTCAAATTATTCATTTTGAAGTTTCGACACCTTGTTATAGTTAAGTAAATACCACCATATAGTGGCGTCTTCTTTTAAACCATAAGAGAACATATATTTCCAATTCCATTTCCAACATAATTTTTCCTAACTTATTTAATCTTCAATACCAAGATCATAGATCTTTCTATAAAATACCGCTTACTATAACTCCAAAAATATAATTAGGGTTTTGACAAAAGCCATTTACTTTTGAGGAAAACAAATTAAAATGAGCATAACTCCCATTATATTTTGAAATATTTATTATGATCACAATTATAATATGCCACATTCATTTTGTATATACTAGATTTGGATTGATAGAAATATAGTCACTATATCAAAATATATCAATTCTGCAATCTACATAGATGTCACCGAATAAACCGAAAAAAAAAACAAAAACTTGATTTTAAATTAATAACAATTTCACTTCCTAGTCTTCATTTTGGATTTTTTTTGAAATTGGGTGTCTCAATGAGAGGAACTCATATATGCTCAATTTTTTATATTATTCATATAGAGTTTCAAAAATAGACCTGAATTTTGTCATCTTTCTTTTCCCTTCAAAATTCTATAGAAAAACAAACTTCTTCCAATTTCAACTTAAGAAAATGCTTTGATAACACTTGTATTGATCCTTGACCTAGAAATTGAATCATAGCAATTATATATAGAACACTTAAACTTCATAAAGAACCAATTTTCAAACACAACAACAAGAGTCACAAGAATGTAGAGATAAACCCTTAAGGTAGGGTAACACCATCAATTACTCTTTAAGAAAGGAATCACTCCACAATCCATGCTTTCTACTATACAATTCATCCAACATAACTCTTATATATATATTCATGAGTATTCTTAAGGGGCCTATACCAACTACCCATTATTATTATATTGTTTACTCTAACTACCTAATGGACTTATTTATTACCCAAAAACAACCAAGTGTGATTATTCCATTATTATGGAGACATTGCATACATTACCCATTTAGGTACCTCCCTAGATACCCTATATTTCCATCTTTAAGTACATTAGAATTCATATGTGGAGGTGTGAGGGATCACCAATGGCGCTTGATCCTAGGAAGCTATATTTATTTCTTGATGATAATGCTTCCCTCCCCCCCTACCAATGCTAAGGGACATAGGATGTGATTTCCCTACCACAACTATGGTTAAGGCATTGAGACCCATCCACTATGCATAAAATATCTTAATGGAACTCAAATCAAAATATCAAGGCAAAGACACCCTAGTGAGGGATCAAATCATTGTGTCTAAGGCCCATTTAAAGCGGTTTCATTGGCTAACACATGATGACATGGAATTTGAATAAAAGTTAAAAGGCCCATTTTGAGTTGAAATTTCCTCTAATGAGGTTTGTTCATGGAGCTTGAGCTTAAGAAGGTTCAATTAAGGATTAAAGACCTTGTTTACCCCATTGATGATGTGTCCATATCATCCCTAGAGCCAACAATACTTGCCCCACTCAACACCCTTCTAGGATCAGGCATCCCTTCACTGCTATACAATTCCTTTAGGAAATCCATATTGACAAGTGCTTACCATTGTACACATAGAAGGAGTCCAAGCTACTGCGCACCTTTTAGGAAATCTAGGTAGAAATCAACCAAGGTTTCTTAAGAATCTCATGAGCAACAAAAATCAGTGTGTAGCCCCCTATCCTAAACCCTTAGTCTCATTGGGTCCAAATGTGATTATTAACTATGAATGCTTGAAAGGTTGAACATTTGTATTTTGTAATTATTTATATTAAAATACACAACTAATTGTGATGAGGCGATATGCTGAAGAGATCGGGAACCTAGGTATTCACAAGTGGTTGAAAAGGGGATTAGAGGTGTCTTAGTTGGGAAACCTTGGTATGACCTTACCTTTAAGTCGTGATTTAAGCCTAATATTTTTTATGAACTTAACACTTTTTTCTATGTTAAGATGGGATTAAGTCTAATTACTTGGATAATAATTAATAGTTAATTAAAGTGAAAGATGTGGCTCATGGGAGAGATGATGTGGGTAAATGAATGTAAGATAGACATCTATTGGGGTTTCTTAATTGAAGGAAGACGAAGAGTAGAGAGAAGAATGGGAAGAGACAAGTAAGGGGAGAGTCTGAGTGAAACAACAGAGGGGATGGTTAGTGGAGAAGGAGAGTTTCGATTCTAATCCTGTGAACCTTATTGAGAAACATTTCTGCTAAAATTGTATCTGTGTTTTCCTTTGGATGTCCCAATGAAATGGAAAATGGCACAAGAAATTGACTTAGTGAAATTCTGCGCATTGTGCAAAGTGATGTGTCTCACTTGTTGTTCTGATAAAACGAGGCTAAGAAGGTGAAATGCATGCTTTTTGGCATGGAATTGGTAATACATCAATGTTCCTAACTGCCAAGTGTTAACCATTGAAAGAAAATATGGGGATGGTGAGAAACTTGACTAGTGAATGCATGGATATTAGCTCGAGGTTGGCGTCTTGCTGAGAGAGTATGAGAAAAATTTCCTACGGTTGGGTGGAGCGTGCCTCACATGCAGTCAATTGCTCAGATTGATTGTTAATAGATAAGTTCAATTGCTAATAAATATATTCTTATTCTTCAATGCTAATTGTGTTTGGAATCAAGTTTATTGCTTTCTTTTTATCTCTCCATGTATGTGTTATGCTTGAAGAAATTGCAATAATTCATTTGAATTCCTAGGTGTTTACAAAATTATAGTTGCAGAGAGTTAAACGGTTAAATATGGAATGGAAAATTTCATGACCTTATGTTTTTTGAACCAATACATGTTCATGAGACAAATTAATTATTGTTCTTTGTTGTTAATAAAATTGTTGTTAAAGTTTAAAATTGGGATAGTTGTATTATACATATGAACCATGATGGTGTTTGTTTGGTGTCAACTAAAGACCTTGTTTATTCACTAGTGAAACAACCTAAGACCTATGCCAAAATCTGATATTGTTTGAAGGTTTCAAACTATAAGGTCGATGAAATTTTTACAAAATTTTGTAGGAATTTTGCATGATATTGAGCATAAGAGTGTAAGTTCATTAGAGGAAATTTGAGGTCTAAAATGGGCCTCCTAAGGAAAATAATAAATTAATAGTTAAAATAATAAAATAATATTTATTAATTTTGAAGGAAGAAGAAAAAAAAAACTACTAATTTTGTTCTTATTTTAAACATATCTCCCTATGTTTTTACTCAAATTTTGAACCTGAGGGCTCATTGGATGTGGGATTTAATTTCGCATCCAACGAGTACCCACATGGCATACTTTTGATGGACCCCGCTACCCCAAAAGCAAGAAATACTTAAAAAACGTGATGATGACATCATCATCATGTTTTTTCAGGTATTTCTTGTTTTTGGGGTTGCGATGTCCATCAAAAGTATGTCGTGTAGGTACTTGTTGAATGTGAAGTTTAATTCCACATCCAACGAGCCCTCCCGTTCTAAATTTGAGTAAAAACATAGGGAGATATGTTGAAAATACGAATAAAAAAAGTAGTTTTTTTAATGACAAATATGGCAATTCAACCATTATGGTTGAATCATTTTATTGAAATTCTATTGGTTCTTGAATTCCAACTCACACAAATTTACTGTTGGATCGTTTTCTTATAAGGCCCATTTTAGACCCCAAATTTCCTCTAATTCTATATTTTTATATGTTTTTCATTTTGTTATAATTTGGATGATATGACAATGTAATAGATTTGAATACAATAATGTTTTTTTTTTGCAGGATTTTGTGATGTTGCTTTCCCATATTTTGAATGGAATTTATTCTACAGAAGAAAATCATATGGATGTCATTTAATGCCACTATTCAAAAGGGAGAAGTTACAGAGAAGGGAGAAACACCAAAGAAGGGAGAATCGTTAAAGAAGAGACGAGTACAAAATGTTTAGACTGAAGAAGTAAAAGCATAGATAGAAAAATTCGTCCAACAACCAAATGAATTACCTAGGAAGGTTACATTTAAAAATATATCTCACCCAACTGAACATGATCAACAAATTGTTGTTGATGATGATGTCACTTATGCTCGTAAGAGTAAGAACTAGGGATGAAGTTGTTTCCATTCTTGATCAACAGGTTGTTCATTTAGATACAATTGATTCAAGACATAAAAGGAGACAATATGTTGAATCAAATGTTATCGTTGAAAATCAGAGTGAAAATTTGGGGGATAGTTTGGAGATCATTAATCTAGGTGGTGATCTAGATGATGGTGTTGTCAAGACAACACAAAATGTCATTCAAGATCAATTGCAGAAGGATAAGTTGGTTTACAATGGGAATACATTTGATTTAAATGTGAAGCAACTTTATAAACCCATAGAATGCCAAGAAAAATAGCAAATTAGGAAACCACAATGCTTACATGTTCATAACTTGAAAGCATTGATGAGGCACAATCCCTATGCACATGTGGTTGACTACTTAGTTCTTGTTGAACCAAAAGATGTTCTTGATAGAGATGCATTTGATGAATAAAGATGTTTTGATTACAAATACTATGTGTTTTGGGGGAATCATTATGGAGAGGAAAGAAGAGAATTGATGCAAGATTTTCCCCAAAACCCTATTTTTCAAATACTCAAATGCATCATTTATCATGTTTTAACAAACGTGGAAGCAAAACTATTGGCATGGGATCATAACACAGATAGTGACTATAGGTTTTCCATGACATTAATTCAAAGGATCATATTTATCCAAAATTAATTTGAACAAATATGTGGTGGGGATAGATCGGAAGTTGATACAAATATTAAAAAATAATGTTGTATGGAAACAAGTGTCTCGATTAAAGAGGACGGTGTGAAACATCCAAGAGGAAGTGATGTATTTAGAACTGTAGATAACTAGTTTCAGGTGGCATTTAAAATATGACCAATATTTTATTTGATTTATGAGATATTTAGCATGTGGGAGACTATTGGCATAAAAAATCAAAAGGTAAAAAAAGTAAACTAGCTACATAGAGTAGTGGTCAAGGGGGTCTTGACATAAAGAACTTTCCAGAAGACATGGATATAACACCTTGGAAATCATTGCAAGGTGTGAAGGATGAAACACTTCTATGTACAATATTTTCACATGTAAAGTCGGGTGAATTATCCACAGAGGAAATGTGTAATGAATTTGAAAAGTAAGTTTGTAGATTGTTTTTATGGTTTAAAGCTTTTTTTTTAGTTTAAGATGTTTAACTAGTTAAGAATTTTGCTATATTATTAGATATAAATGTAAATGCCATTTGTTTTTACATCATGTAGTCATAAGGTTTACATGAAAATACAAGAATATATGGTTAAAATGTTGGGTGAGAAGAGTTGGGAGGATGCTCGATGTAACTATCTAGACTCAAGTTCCACAAAAAGCATAAACATTTTGTTGATTCATACAAAAAGGTATGTTGATTTATTATATATTTTATTTTATTTATTTGCAAGTCAATTCATTTATATTCTATTTACTTATACATATAAAAAAATTTCAAAGATGCCAAAAAAGAGTACAGTACCAAATTCTTTCAAAATTCATATTCAAAGAGCCAAAATAGAATGACAAAGAAGACAATGTCTTGCAAACGTTGAACTTGATGACATTCTTGATCATCATGTTTGGAATGGGCTTGACATTGTGTAATATAAAGTGATTTTTGATGATTGTGCAAACATTGCAAATCTTGTTCCTAAAAAGGAGTACTCCCTAGTCATTGAAGATATCCCTCATGGATACAATATCAAAAACATTATAAATGATTGTGATCCTTATACTTTCCAAAGTGTAAGGTCACATTCTATGACAAAAATGTTATTTCAACTTAAATAGTACTCGAGGAAGCTTTCTTATAGTCTTTATTCAAAATACATCCATAAGGCCAGATTTGAAGTAGTCTAAGGTCACATTCTATCACAAAAATGTTATTTCAACTTAAATAGTACTTGAGGAAGCTTTGTTATAATCTTTGTTACATTTTACTATTTCCAGTTATAGTTAAAAAACAAAAAATAATTTTCCATGGTACTATTTCAATTTATAGTAAAAAAAATATTTGATAGATAATCTTTTTTATTTCAAATTTAGTTAAAAATATAAGTCATAAAGAAAGAAAAATCCAAATCTCAAAAGCCATGAATTTAATGGTGAGCAATATCATCCTGCACGAGCGTTAATTGCTGCACTAGTGATGTTCAGGAATCATAACAAAAATAAAAATTTCTTCAAATTTCGATTAAATGCGAGCACTATTCATCAGCGTTAAACGCTGCAGGGGTGCTTATTGTACACCTTCTGTCCATGGTCGTGTTGTATCGATCTGTAAGAATCGTACTACCCAACAAAAATTGCAACTACCATACTGATGTAGTCATCTCTTGTTAATGGTTTTTAAGACCCATTAAATGGGAGGACCGTGGATGCAGTCATCTCTCATTAATGGTTTTTAAGACCCTTTAAGTTGGAGGGAAGGTGAGGGCCTTTAATATTGCCTGAGGTGTGATGCGTACGTCGGGTGAAAGGAAGGCTCCTGATTATAAAAGAAGAGAAGAGAACATGGAGATAAATAAAATTGAAGTTGATGATCATGACTCATGAGTGTGAGAAGCCGAGGGAAAGAAAAGGGCAACGAAGATTTGGAAATGAGCGATGAGCAAGTTGATAAATCCAATCTATTATAAATAAAATAACCAAGGAAGGGTTAGTGTTACATACTGACCAAATTGAAGTCTAAGTTTCTTTAAAAAATAAATAAATACAATAAGTTAAATGGCCTCTCAAATTTGACATGAACTAATAATGTCGAAGGCGTTTTCTTTTTTTAAGGGGTTGTTTGTCTAGCAGTTTTATTGGTCTATCGAGAACAAATTGAAACCTACCATGTGTAAGCAAAACATTAATGTGTGTGGCTACCCTCAATAGGTAGTGGAGATCCACAAAGTGTCTGGATAACATGCGATAGCGAGTGGAGTATGTCGTGTGGACAAATACTTCAATATCCAAGTACTTCTCTCAACGTGGATAGACAGATAGATGAGATTTGACGTCAAATTAGGAATTGAAGACATCAAGGCATTGATGTTTGTATTCACACCAACCTTCGACCCGTTAACCTACATTAAATGTAAGGTAGACCGACTAACCTTCAACCGACTATGTTTAGATCAGTTTTGGCTGCCTATATGTATTCATTATGGGGATGCTTAATCCCGCCATCACTCTGCATATGCCAGTCTTCTCAGGTAATACTTTCCAACACATCTTAGCTATATTGCAGTTATCAAGTATTCTTTCCAGCTTGCCATGTTATATTGTTTCGGTTTCATTCATTATTACTACGTATTTAGGGAAAATAATCACCTATCACTCTATTGAATCTATATATCGACCATATAATAGATCGAAAAACAACTAAATAGATCCAAAACAATTAAACATTTATTTTTATTTTTGTAACATAGTATAAAATTGAAATGTATTCATAAACAAAAACCTATTATGTTGTAGTAGAGTAGTAGAGTTATCATTCATCAACAAAGTATGTTAATTAATGAACATAGGACTAATATAAGAGAATGTAGATAAAGGGAAAACGTGTAAGAGCTATTCCTTCTACCTAATAAATGGACCATACATTACTGAATAACAATTTGCATGCATAATTTCTCAACACATCAATAATTCAACAACATACCTCAGTAAAATCAGCACACATAAGATTGCATGCAAGTCCAGGCAAGAGAAAATTCACCCATGGGCTCACATCTAGGCTCCAAGAGTTGCGCAATAATCAACAGGAATGGATTTCTACTTCTCCAAAATAAGAGGATACAATGAATGGTTAACCCTAAAGATTATTCCTCCGCCCACCACGTTTTTCTTCTCATGCAATCTAACCGTAACGTGGCCCATAAAAGTCTCTTTTATATGTAATGACTCCATCTGTCAATTGGATGAGCGAAATTACTTCGTTGTTTGTCATTTTTAACTATGTTTAATTTATCAGTCGTGACCTTCCGCAATTTCCTTTCTGCAATGTCCTTTCCACAACATCCTTTTCGCAACATATTTTTTCCTCCTTACCTTTCCCACATTTACCTTTTCTCAACGACCTTTCCACACTTTGTAGTAACTCATTCCTTCAGCAATTTTGGTTTGCGGATTGTGGATGTGAACTTTGAATCTTCTCGAAAATTGCTTCATCATTTATCTTTCTACGACGACCTTTCCACAATTGTAAACTAATCATCAAACTTCATTGATTAAGTCTTCTTCTACTAGCTCAATCCCGCAAGGTTGTTTCTGCAATACAGACTTCCGCAAATCTATTTCGGTAGTTCTGGTTCTGCAAATCTCCCTTTTGCAATTGCCTTTCCGCAATAGTTTTTCCGCAATTGCGGATTGCAAATTATGGGTTTACAATTCTTAGTTTTAAAAAACTAACGGACTTCCGCAAACTTGCGGCCGCAACAGTCCTTTCTGTAATAAAATTGTGGATTGCAGATCCTCCTTCCTAATAATGAATACATATAGGCAACCAAAACTTATCTAAACATAGTCGGTAAACGTCCTTTCCGCAAGCGATTTTTTCTGCATTGCCTTTTCCGCATTTACCTTTTCACGGTGACCTTTCCGCACTTTGCAGTAACTTGTTCCTTCTGCAATTGCGGGTTGTAGATTGCGGATGTGCACTTTGACTCTTCTTAAAAATTGCTTCCACATTTATGTTTCCGCATGACCTTTTCGCAATAGGAAACTAATCAACAAAATGTGACTGATTAAGTCTTCTTCTGGAAGGCCAATCCCGCAAGGTTGTTTCCGCAATATAGACTTCTGCAAATCTATTTCGGCAGTTTTGGTTCCCCAACTATGTTTCCACAAGTCTCCCTTCCACAATTGCCTTTCCGCAACAGTCTTTCCGCAATTGCGGATTGGGGATTGCGGGTTTGCAATTATCAGTTTTAAAAAACTAACGGACTTCCGCAAACTTGTGGCCATAATGGTCCTTTCCGCAATCAAATTGTGGATTTCGGATTGTGAATCCTCCTTCCCATTTTTCCAAATATGGGGTTCCGCAATTTTCCTCCTGCAAATCAACTTTCCACAAGTTTGACTAGCTTGCAACTTCGCATTGCAGAACTCATCCTCGACCATTGATCTTTGTGGCTTCTTCTTTGTTCGTTGATCTGGGATCTAGTATGGATCTTCACCTTGTCTTTGCGGATCTATTATTTTTCCTACACCTTTCTCTTACGGAATTCCTCTGGAGCGTCATATATGATGTTGAGCAAGATTTAAACCCTTCATGCTTCTTATGCACCTTTCAACTGCAGAATCGTTCTCATTCATGTATCTTCCCCTTCATGACTTTGGTCATTCGATCCCGCTTTCTCTACTGGCGAGTGTCTCCTTGTCTACGTCCATTCTCTTTAATCCTGGGATCTGCATTGTTTATTGGAATCCTTTAAATAATTACTCAACCTACATATGTCTTCTTCTTAAATTACATTCACATACAATATACACACACACACACACACACACACACACACATTGATGCAAAATTGTTTCTTCTTAGGTTATGTTTTGCGACCCCTACACAAAACTCCTCTAAACAGAGAAATTTATAGAGATGACGTCAATGTTAACATTGAACTCTATTACAAGGATTAGAAAATTTAAAGGTACATAACAATCTTATTCTGCAAATTTTGGAATTCATAGCAACTTCTGAATATCGTCATTTTGTACACCTATCCGATGGAAATACTACAATACAAAGTCTATTTTCCTCGCCTCTTAGCTCCCTTTTCACATAATCTCAAGTGGAAATTGTATCATTGGTTCAAATAAATGGATTCACTTGTAAATCTATCCAAAATAACATTTATGTATTCACTTGTCTACATTTCCCTACTACTTATTTCTCAAACACATAAATCACACACAATAACCACACTTTATATTACTTACTCTTTAACAATACATTTTTTTTCATGCTTTCCAGGATTCTTATAGTTCATGATATATAGGTGCATACTATGACATCAGAGATTATTGGTGGCCCACAGTTGAACAATGATGTAAGTTCTCCTAACAAGCACCAATTAGAAAAAACTAACACACCCCCAATATTTACTCCTATTAAATATTTGCTGCCATACATGCAAGAATGGACATTGAAAGTTAGAGTCCTTTCAAAAACTGACCTTTTTACCTTCACCAATGCTAGGGGGGATGGACGTGTTTAGTTTTGACGTCAATAATATCGCGGGTAGTGAAATACACATCACATGCTTCAACATGCAAGCAACACAATTCCACTCTTCAATAGATATTGATAAACTGTACACAATATCAAAAGGTCTAATAAAACCTGCAAAGAAACAATTCAATCATTTGAAAAATGATTGGGAAATAAATATTGCCAGTAACTTGACCATAGAAACTTGCTTACATGATGAGCATTCAATAGAAAACCATAACTTCATCTTCACTCCTATTAATGAATTACCAACTCAATCAACAACTATGTAGTTGATATTATTGGAGTTGTTATATGCATTAACCCTTTAGTAACCATCATGAGGAAAAATGGAATGGAGACACATAAGAGAACCCTTCAGTTATAGGACGTGTCAAGCTATAGTATAGATGTAACGTCCCCGACCCTCCGACCGGCGAAGAGGACGCTACTAAACACCAGACATCCGGGCATTTAGCCCCATGAACATGTACATACGTATAATATCTTAAGTAAATGCTTAAAACATCAAAAGTATTAAGATGCATCATCATACATATATTCAGTGGAAGCGAAACAACATTCATTCATATATATGTTCATTATAAATCATTAACAATAACATAATTGCAGAAGTAAACTCGACAAGAATACTTATCTTATAAGAACTGTCCCACAACTAGCTACATCGCTACAACGTTCCACCCAACCATAGGCCCGCGTGCTCTTTAATCTCTCAGCAACCCTGCCACCCCCTAGTTGGGCATGAATCCCCAAGGAATAAGGAACTAGCAGGCTTGCACAAAACATCAGGAATACACAGTTCATCCAAGCCAACTCAGTTGGGTTTATCAGGCGAACATCAGATTAGCCAAGCCAACACAGTTGGGTTTATCAGGCCATCGAGGAGCTAGGAAAGGCTAAATGCTAAGCTGGTGAGCTCATTGAAGAGCTAAGGACACCTACACTAGAACTAGCACTAGTAGAAAATGAGAGATTAGTGACCAAGAGACCAAAAATGTTGGTCACCACAATTTTTTTCAATGGATAAATGACCAAATTTGATAAACTTAAGTGAACTAACTAAACACGACCAAGATAAATGACCACTTTTGGTCACGGGATAAAAACTAAACTAAAAAAGACCAAGATAAATGACCAAATTTGGTCACAGGATATCTAGACTAAAGATGACCACATAAAAATTGGTCATTTTTAGTTGTGTCACTCCGACAATGGAAAATTTCAATTTGACAATGAATTTCTACACTTTAATAATTCTAACATTGCAGATGGGTCTCTGAATCTATCTTGAGTGTTCTCATTTAGTAAATTGTAGACCCCCTCATGTCTCACAACTCAACTATTGACACCAAATTAGCTATCATGATCAAGAAAGCTTGATAGTACTTCTATTTCCGTAAATAGTTATCAAAATAAGAAACTTATTTTTCTTTCACATTAGTAACCATAAGCATCAATTTAATTTCTTTTCACTCTAATACCCCAAAAAACAATTTAGTTTCCTTAATAAATGCAAACAAAACATTATTTTTTTACAAGAGTAAGCCTTTGCAGTAATATAGCTTTGGCTAAGCATACAATTATTATGTCATTAGAGCTTTCAATATATTTCTTCTAGGATGGATTCATGAATATGTTTCAACCTGTTGGGGATAATTATCAAGTATTATTTTACTTGGTTGTGTCTTGATCTTTCCTGACTAAATTTGGTGGGAATGCCAAATTTTAATCTGTCTGTTTCCGCTATCCTTCCCTTCAATGCATACATGATGCAAATCTTTGGAGGTTCTCACACATCGCCATGTCGACCGATTCCTATGGTGGTAGTTTAATGGTTTTTATATGATTCGACAAGGGAGGGCATGTAACCAACAATAGAGAAGTTTTTCAAAGTTGTTTTTTCGGGCAAATTACTAGGGCATCCTTACAACCATTACAAGCGACGAGTCAACTAATTTGAGGTTTGTTTTGATGAAATATTAGTATGAATTATTTTAAACCAGCAATATTTGTATGATTTTATCATCATTTAAAGAATCCATTTGAGGTTTATGTTGATGAAGTGTTTGTATGAATTCTGTTAAACCAACAATTTCTATGAAGAATATGCCAATTTTGTTTAAAGTTATAAGCTTGAATATGGATTATTAAAAATGTGTGTTAAATTTATAGTATAGTCAATGATGATAAATGAGATTTATTTAGGTTCACTTGAGGAAGATTAGGTTCATTTTGGACAAATCAGGCTCTAGTGCTTTTAATTTGTTTAATAATTAATTTAGAGCTTGAGTGATAACTAATGAACTCTATTAAGGTGTATTTTATGGACATCGAGGTCATTTTGAGAAAAATAAATTTTAATGCTTTTCATCTATTTTAAATTTATTTTTAGACTTCCAATTTTTTTTGGTTTAGTGCTCTATGACTTGTTTGTCTAACCTTTCATATGAAAAACCACAATCTAGGGGCATCTAAGCCGTCAAAATCACCCGGGATCGCACTTGGCCTGGCCGCACCAACCCTTAGCATGGTTGGATTTAAATGTCGCCTTTCAGGAGCAGCGGGTTTTGATCTTGGGCTGCCAAGCAAACGAAACCCTCTCGACCATTTGCTCCACCAAAATTTGACAGACTTCGAATGATTATTAATGGGCTTGCGTTTGCTTCATTTGATGAAGATCGAGGTTAAAAGTTTCTAATGCCTTTTAATATATTTTATTAGACTTATGTGCTTGAATTGCTGTAAAAAATCCTTGTTTTTTGTGGAGGCACGTAATTTGCAAGTTCAGCTAGATTTCGTTAATTAGCTTGCTGACAATTTAAACTCTAGGTCCGGTGCAACAATTTAAACTTTAGGTCCGGTGAGGGTTTAGTATTTTTTGAGTTCAGTGTCTGATGTTGAAATGATCTTTAAAATGTCCTCCTTTGGTGACTTCAGTATGAACATGGGCTGGATTAGAGCTAGGTTTTGGAAACCCTAACTCCAATGGCCAAGGATGTGTGGATAGCATTTGGTCGATGCCTATGTTCTTGAGAAATTTTAATTGAAGTATACCTTGTAAAAGATATCTGAGACCTTAGCTCTCTGCCCGCAGGAAACTTTACAATTTTATCACATGGATTTTTCTGCTTATATTGGCCTTTATTTGTTTCTCTTGACATCAGTTGTTGCAGCTAATGATGGCTTTGCAAGAATTGAATTGAAGAAGAAAGGGTTGGATTAGAAAAATCTACAGGCTGCAAGGATTGTTGCAAGGGAAGGGGGGTTTTCTAATGAAGTTAATACAAGGTATGGTCTGAGAGGTGGTTTTAGCAACTTCGAATCCGTAGGAAGAGAATATGTTCATTTGAAGAATTATTTGGACACTCAGTTTTATGGAGAAATTGGTCTTGGTACTCCTCCTCAGAATTTCAATGTGATCTTTGACACATGAAGCTCTAATCTTTGGGTGCCTTCATCGAAATGTTACTTGTCGGTATGTTTCTTTTTATTTTTTAAGATTTTAATTAGGAATTATTGTTAACTTTTTGAAATCGCCATTATTTATTGACATTTCAATAGCATTTAGTCTTTGCATATATAACAAATAACATCACTATATAAATGATGTTTGAAATCATAATCAACCTGGAGAGAGATACAACACTTCATTGCATAAATGCATTTAATGTCATCTAATATCCTAGGGGGATTAAATTATGTGGAATGAAAGGGACACCCCTAGATATCCCACTGTATTAAGATAGCTTGCAGCATCACATAGAAAACAACTACAATCAACAACATCCCAGGAATTCCTGGCAGTCTCCTACACAGAGTGATAAAAATCCTTACATCTATTTCCTTGAATTCAATTTGCATGTCTTACAAGCAAATGTACATCTCAAATTCTTGTACATGGCTCCAAAATATAAATGTCTATATTTGTACTCCTGAATTCAGTGTATGTATGGATGTTACGTTTTAAAATACATTATTATTACTCTTAAAGCAGATGAACTGGTTATCTCTCTTTCACGAGTTGTTGATTTGCAAAGAAATGGGATTTCCTTTTCTCTACTTTTCTTTTATATGTTTGCAGAGGACTTAATTGGTTGCATGTTAGGATTGTGTGCTTCTGTCGTACTAGGGCTAATATTGGTAACAAGAACATGATTATATAGAACATTTTTTTGGATTATAAGGGATCGATGGAAGGCTCTCATTGTTCTTGCTTATGTTTTCTAGATTACTTGCTATTTTCATTCAAAGAACAAGGCAAGCAAATCAAGTTCCTATTGTGTTAATGGTAACATGCTTATTCATCTTTTATATTTAGTTCATAGCTTGCCTATCATTCTTTGTTTAATAAGGCAGATTGTTTGTTTTTACTGACAAATAAAGATGCTTACTTCCATTGAATATCAAAGGTTGCTACATATCTACAATGAAAAATTGGTGAAGAGCATATGTACCATATAATTGAGTTTTGAAACCAAGATTATGTCATCTTTATTTTATGGAAGAGTAGATACAGGAAAAATTCAGAATTGACAATATATAAAAAAATGGAAATAAAAGAGAAGTTTGATCGCTAATTGAAATATATACATAGAGAGGAAATAAAAGAGAGTTTGATGGTTAACTATCAATTTTTAATTTCAAAATTCATCAATTCAATATCAATAAATAATGGTCATGGTTACAAGTTCATAATTGTCTTATATTTGGTTTACCTTGAAAGGAATAGGGGGGAGGATATGTTACAGGAATGTTCGCTACAAGTTCATAATTGTATAATATTTTATTTACTCTAGAATACCTTGACATGGGTGGAGGATGATCCTAAAGGGAATGGGGAAGCATCCGATAGCCATCATTTATTAGTTTGAGAGTATAAAAACTACATTGCAATTAGAAATGGTTGGAAATATATTTATAACATCTATCTCTCCTAAGTCGAAACTGGAAATACCCTGCATTCCAAGAATTTCAATAGTTTTTTGTTTGTTTGTTTTTGTTTGCTAAGGAAGAACCCTACATAAAAACCTCCAAGTACTTCCCCTTAATTCATGGATGGTAAACAGGTGTAAAGCGTAGACCTTGATTATGGAGCCTAACCCTAGGGGATTAATAGAGTTGAATTTGTGACGTCCCCAACATTGGGGGGAGAGATATTATAAAAAAACCTCTGTTATAAAAGAGAATCTCTATTTTTCTTTTATATGGAGCCAAAGACAACCCCGAATTTTACAATAATATAGAGACAACACTACTACGCTAGAGAGGGATTCCCAAGCCCAAGTACACTATATAAGAAATGCACAAGTGCTCATAAAAGAAGGAAATTCCAATCACAAGAGAATGCCAAACATACGAGTGGCCTTAGCCATAAGACATTTTGTAAAAGATATTAAGAAATCAAAAGATAAAATACAAATGAGAGTTTTGGTGTATATGATAGATTAATGAACTTGCATGTATTAGTTTGACTAGGTTATGGATTGGACCACTCAGTATTACAACAAATGATAATAAATGATTGAAGGATGCACTTAGAAATGATTACAAATACAACAATGATACATGTGTTGTGGTCGTGTGATGATTACACCCATAATTGTAAGTTGTAACATCCTCTTTAAGATTTATAGGGGGGAGATCATTACATCACAAGATTTCTCCTCTCCACCTCTTCATTGGAGATATCCAACAAAAATACATTGTCGTAAGTTAGTGAAATTGAACCTTCAGAAAATTTTATTGAAGATATGTACAAGGTGATTTCTGGAGGGTACAAGGATGGGCTAAACTTGTCTTTTAAAATAGAGACGTCGAATGTATTGCATCCATATGTTAATGCGTTTAGTATTTTGATGATATACAAATTATGCTTTCATTAGTGCAATATGGATGGGTAGGGATTTGTTGGGAAAGACCCAACTGATCAAAAATCATTCCCATCCATCCTCATCCAAGCAAGATGCTTCCCAATGAGGACAATGTTGGAAAATTCAATTTCTATGGAGAAGGGGCCTACAAAATACTCCTTAGAGAAGAGATATACAAACTATTCCTCTAAATAACACCAAGAACTTGATCTAGAACCAAGAGTAAATCAATAACCAAAAGTAGAAGATCACCATCCCAGTCAACATTCAATATTCCTTGAAGTTGAATGAGGGCTTTGGTTGAATAGTGGATGCCCATATGAGTAGTGCCCTTTACAGTGTAAAATATGTTTGATCGTCTACTAAGTGACTCTCATGAGGTTCCTTCATGTAACTTGTACACATGCTAACATCAAAATCTATATCTATTCTAGCATGAGCACGGTAGAGGAGACTACCTTACATGTAGATAGCATGGTTGGAGGTTCTATCTCTAATTTTCACTTCTGTTTAGGAACCATTTGTCTTGTAAGGTAATCTAAAAGGAAACTATTATTTGGATCAACAGACATGGAGAAAATTAGTAGAGAAGTATCCAAATGGAAGTGCTTTTATCTTTAAATTGCTTCATTATCTTTAAATTTGTTAACATTTGTAACTAGGTTCTCGTTTTGAATTTCTACTCCCTTCTATGACATGGTTCATCGCAAGTAAGTTTTTCAAAATCAATGACATATTGTGGATCTCTCCTCTATCTTGTTAGGCATGCAAATTGAGCATGGTCTAGTAACATGAGGATCCATATTAAAGGTGGCCCAAACGAACCTCTCCTCTAGGTCATTAGATTTAGAGTCCAAAGAACTTTGTCAATATTTTACAAGTCTTTACATTTTTTTATGGCTCATAAGCAATTTCTTGGCAAGATAAACAATATTCATGAATTATTATTGGCTTTATCCATTTTAGCATAAATAAATAAATTGTATTAAAGTTACAAAATTTCAAGCTACCTCAATGATACGGGATACCTATGGGAAAAAAATGCAAAGATAAAATTATAAAGTCTCATCCTAGACTAGGGGTTGTATCTTTGTTCATTGAATAATTTATTCAGATGCTCAATCCTCTCAGTTGTATATAGAAATGTACTCCAACTATATTTGCAGGCGAGGGAAGAAGAAGCAAGGGAATCAACATTTCTCTATGCTCAAGTTTTTCTTCAAAGTTGCATTTTATGGTTAAGGATTTGATAAGGAAATATAGATGGCTAATGGTTTTTTATCGTACATTTTCATACCATCTCAAATAAGGTTAAATCATTTCAACTTGGTCCTCTCCCTTGAGGGGATTTTTCTTTTGCATCTAAGAATCTCTAGGAAATCCTTCCTCTTTAGAGTCATGGTATCACCAATAGTATTTGTTCTTTATTGTTGATAGGATTTCTTTTCTTGGTTTTCTTTCTTGTTCACTTTGAATTTTTCCTTCTTTTCTTGATCTTTTCTAATCCATATTGATTTACATTTAAGAAGTACGCTTGCGATCATTCTAAATGTGGATCCATATGCTAAAGTTACTTGTATGTTATCCTTCTCATTTGAGCTAACGCTACTCAACAAGGGTTATTGCTCATTTGCCATAGCATTTGTTGGATATACGTTTGATTCTATCCTCAAGGAGATTGACTAGGTCAGCCTTAGCCTAAATAGTGAAAAATATACAATATAACGACATTGTTACACATGTGCAATCTTACAACCTCAATTAGAAGTAAGGTTAACATGTGGCCACAAATGAAGTAATCCTTGCATCTACTCTAGAAGGGATATGCCCCCCTTTCCCTTCTTGAGCAATTACTAGAACCACTTTCAAGACTTCTATTCCTATTGCACCTCATACATATTATTATCAAACACATGATGCGCTACAATTCTGAAATCTAGGGGCTGAGCTTGCTACAAACATATTGAGCTAGGGATTGTCCAAACCCTCCTCCTTAGGAGTGTTATCAAATGCAAGTGCACTAACCCTTGGCATATTATTTAGGTTGAGTTTAGGGCCGAGTGGTTGTGATTGGAAGGTTTCATATCTACTAGTTAGTCTTGTTCCTTCATAGGTTTTGCAATTTTGGGGAGACATATATAAGGAGGGATAGGTACCCCTACCCTACACTTTTCTCATCATAAATTATTTCCTAAGCCAACTCCCTTGGACGGACTTGTTTTTGATTTTGAGGTCTCCTAATTGGTTTAGTGTGTGTGGTTATCTCTCCATATTGTCTCTCCCATTTTAGGTAATCCCTTGATGCCCAAGGTCACCTCCTATTGTTTCCTTAACAATTCTTGCACTGGATCCCCAGGGAAAAAATTTATAAGATGTATATATAGGTTACAAGGTGTCAAGGACCACACCTCTTGAGGGTTTGGGCATGTAGACGTCTTTCTACTGTGATCATTACCTGGATTTGAGGTATGAGCTTATTATTTGACCATAAAACACACGTAGACGCTAGATGCATGCACTTACAATCCCTCTTGGTTAGTTTTTTCTAGGTTCCCACGAAGTCCAAGTTGAGGCAGGTAATCACACCCAATGCACAGATAGGGTTTGCTAGTGTTTCCATATGCATGAAAGAGATAGAGGGGAATTTTGTTTTCTATTTATCCCTCTATTTTGAGATCAAAGGGTGCTATTCTTCCCTATTTCAAGAGTTGGGGAACCACTACTCCACATTCTTTTGGTTCCTCAACTAGAGGTGCTCTTCTCTAAGAGAAGGGCTCAGTTTCAGATCTTAGATACTAGGTGCCTCACCCAACCAAGTGACTAAGGAGGATCACCTCCTTCCTTCTAGAACAAGTGATAAACAGAGGTACATACTACTGTAGATTCCAAAGTAGTAAGACCTTGGGTCTCTTCTTGCACACCCCCCTTTCCACCCCTCCCCAAGTGGTCTTCCTATCTCCTTGAGATCTGTGTGGAGTTGCTGCTCCAGAATTCATGTTGCTTACTAATATTATAGTATACATACCATATCTTTAAGGCCCTAGGATCATATTCCCTCTGCTCTACATGCTTCCATGCAGTGCTGTCTGAGTAGCCAAGACTCCATCCAAAGCTTCTTCATTTTGGCCTTGGATGCTAGGAGATGAGTTCCTCATGGTTGTGCTCCTCCTATAGGATCATACAACATGGACCCATTAGTGCCACTCACTCCTTGATGGATATGGTTAAATCACTATGGTTGTTAATGTTGAGTAGGAGGATATCCTTCATTAAATCCCCCTCTCATACTTAGGAAGTCATCTCTATCCAACATTGAGATCCTCCCTTGGCTTGTCCACGATGCTTTGATATCAATTTCCATTACTTTACCATGCACTTTAGCATTTAGAAGTATTTCTATATTTATAGGTTTTTCTCCTTTTGCTCTAGGAGAACTCACATTGTACTTTCTTTGTTGGATGTACTTTTCAGTCCTATTGACCTGCTCTTGTGGCCATTAATAAAATTATCATACATCTTATATCTAGCTTTTCACATGTGCATAAAATATTATATGCCAATAATTCTAGGACATTAATAGGTGTTGGTAGAATAATAGAATTTTGATATTTTTTAAGATGCAACATAGTTTGAGTCTTAATTTAACTGAAGAGATTGTAAGGGTGGTACTCATTATATTTATGTTTTCTATAGGTAAACCTCTTAATTTTCAGTGTGGAAGTGGTTCGGTATCTAGATATTTGGGTCAATATCATGTGATTGCTAGGGACCTTGTAGTTAAATATCAGGTTTCTAGCATGTTTTTCTTGTTTGTCCTCAAATTTTTTTAGCAATTTTAATCACTTTCCCTTTCACATTTCTCAAAATCTAAGTAATTGGCATATTAATTGTGGTGCAATTTTTTGTTGAAGTCACATAAGAGCCAGGCCTCACCTTTGTAGGTGCAAAATTTGATGGTATTCTTGGGCTTGAATTTCAGAAAATCTCAGTAGGAAATGTTGTGCCAGTCTGGTAAGCTATTACTATTTATTGTTGTGTTTTGGGTTACCGTACTTAGAATTTAGATAACAGCAAGAAATTTCATTTATGCAAGATAAACAGTTTTTCTTTCATAATATCTTGCCATTGTCAAGTACAACAACATAGAATACAAATGGTTGGCAAGGATATCTGATTGTCATAAATAATACGACACAGGAGATGAACTAGAGTGCCTCTCATGTAAATCTCAAATGTCCTAGGGCTTGCTGTATACATTTTTTCAAATGTAGAAAAAAATGTCTATTGATCATTAGAGTTCACAGTGTAATTTCTCCAATTTAAACTGTCGTTTTTATATCTTCTAGGAGCCTTTTCTTGGCCTCCATTAAACAAATTGATATTCTTTCACATGTGATTCTTTTAACTTTATTCCATTTTTTATTATAGATTCTGAATGTATTTGGTTTTCTTCCATATTCTCCTTATTGATATCGTTCCCGTTATCCATATCTCTTTAGTAATAGGGAATGTACAATATAGTTTCTTTGCCACTTTTTCTCTGTTGATTCAAATAATATTGTTTCTTGATAGAAATAACCATATCTTTCCAGTTCTATGGCTTCTTCCATTCCATACTGGTGTTATCGTGTTTATATATTCTCCCTCTTTTATCAAATGAACTAGCTGAGGTAGTTGCAGCACATGCCATTCTTTATCAACTGTGTCATGTTATTTTCGATGGCCAATTTAACTTACTGTTCCTAATTCCTATGCAATCCATTGTCTAGATATACAATATACCAGTCTCTATAACCCACTATTTATTATGGATCAAGCTACTATAGCATTAACTAGCAAAAGACTTTTACCTATTCCTACTTGCAGTTGGCTTTTGTACAGAGTTAGTTGGCCACAGTTATTTTATAGAATGCAATCTTCCTTGCTTGGTTTTACAAGTGCATTGTTCTAGTATTTGAAAAGTTTTTTCTAAGTTACATGTTATAGAAGTAAGGTTCTAGTTCTTTCATTTGAATGACTCATGCAAAGTGCACTTGGCTCAAATATATAGCTTGTGCTTGGGGGTAGGTATAATATGGTTAACCAGGGCCTAATCAAATACCCTATTTTCTCTTTTTGGATGAATCAAAAAGTGGGTGATGAAGAGGGTTGAGAGATTGTGTTTGGTGGTGTGGATCCCAATAATTTCCAGGGCAAACACACTTATGTTCCTATTACATGTGAAGGTTACTGGAAGGTATGTCATAATGATCATGGCCTTATATTTAAAGAAGATAATATTTTTATAGGATATTTGGGTTACTCAATCTCCTTACCATTGTTTTGGGTTACTCACTGTCTCCCTTTTACATTCCTTTTTTTGTACAGTTTAACATGGGGGACTTCCTCATAGGTGGTCAATCAATAAGTGAGGAAATAGGTCCTGGATATTTTTGACTTAATTGGCTCCATAGTTGTACATTATCTGATAAATGATAAAAACAAGTTCCTTGGATTCTTTGATAAAGCACGATTTGTTGTTTACAAGATTTTGTAGTGGAGGTTGTGCTGCCATTGTCGATTATGAAACCTCTATGTTGGTTGGTCCCTCGGTATTGTTTGATTTATAGCTTCTAGCATTTATATTCTTTATAGAAGTACATCCTCCTACAGGTATGCGATTGAAAGGATTTGGATAGAATTTAATTGAGGATTTGCAAAAATATTTTGACAGATCAAAGAGCTTCAATTTGATGTTTGAATGTGTGAAACATGTGGGATACCCTAATCTTAATTAAAACATTGTCCTATGTTAGATCTAATTTGAAATTTATAACACTTCAAATGTGCTTTTTATATGCTGGGTTTATCAAAAAAAGATAGAAGTTATTTGTCAACTGTGAAGGGGAAAAGAACTTAATGAATATGGGATTAATATTGGATAACGTTTAATATTTGTCATAAGAATGATACCAATTTTATGCTGGAAGTGCAAACCTTTCCTTGTATTTTTGCACTTTAAAAAGGTTTGTGCTTCCAGAGATTTGATCCTTCCTTCTCAATGCTTGATGATATGGGTTAAGATGGATCTAGATTAGTGTGTAGGTTCTTAAAACATTTATCACATATTAACTGCTTAACCATTTTGAGGAACTCCTAGTGGGAGAACTTCCTATAAAATTACAAGTATATAATGTGGCCTCAATATTTCAAGGTGATGTTGAAGCCAATTGAAGGACCCTTGGGCCATCGCTTAAGTCCACCACATAGGAATGCACATGTAACTTTGTGATGAAAATAACCTTTTCTTTTATGGTGTCATTAATGGCTGGATATACTTCATCAAACAAGAATTCTGGGATGGTTACCCACCCGTGCACTCTTCCAGCATGAGTGTGCTTTTAACTACAATGTTTGGAACTGAACTTCATTTTTGGTGGCCCGGTTATGTGGCCTCAACAAATTCAAGGATTTTTTTTTTAAATTTACTCTTTTGTAAGCCTGTTTGAGGGTTCATTACAAGTGTCCTATGATATTGCTAAACCTTTGAAAGTCTTGCATCTAAATATTTTTTACTTTAGTTATCTTTTCCAACTGAGTCTAGTAGAAAACTTAAAACTAAGTATTAATTCAAGTACTCAAATAATTTTTTTTAATAAAAAAAAAAAACTTCAGTTACACTCATCAGTTTGAAACTTTGAGATCGAGCAGCTTGCATACCTGGAGACATTTGGCATGAACTATTTTTTTGTCCCTTTTTTCTGTGAGCTTGTATATTTGTAGTTTTTTCCTGTTGGACTCGAGAATCTTTTGGGTTGCCAAACTCTATTTTAGAATTATGATGTTCTATATCTAAACATGATTGTAGCATCCCTTGAATGATATTTCTATCCTTTTTCTACACAATGTATCTGCAATATTGATTTCGATTTTCTTTATCTTAAAATTAGCACTAGTTTCCATTCACATTTTTCATATCAATTTTTATCACCCCTATTTGTAGTTTTAAAATCATAACTCTGGGAAATTTTGTCTGATGACCACCCATAGGCCCACGCAATTCACAAACCATCGCACTAAGAATAGAAAAGGGTATCTATTGTGACAATGCTAATATTGATTTTGATTATAACATTTCTAAAACTTTTTGACCATGGCATACCTATTGTGACGTAGAATAAGAGTCTTGTTTGTGTTATCCGTGTCAGAAAATTTGTTTAGTTTTAGATCTTCAGAACTCGTATCTAATTGGTAATATTCTCCCTTAGATTTGACCAATATTCAGTTTTTACCCCTTGTGATTCAGATTGAGTTGTTCAAGGGAAAAACTAACATTTCCTTTTGCAGGAATAAAATTCTCAAGCATTACAGAAGATGGAGATGAGCACACATGGAGATTATGAATGCAAAGCTTCCAAGGGTATTTACACTCTAGAATTATTTGTTCAATTTTTTGTTGCAAGGACAAAACATGATTAGTATAACACATTTTAGATGCTTTTGTGAGCTGGTGTTTGCTATTTTATTTTTTGTTTGTTTATGTCACTCCCACATGCAAAATAATCAGTTGCTTTAAGGTTTATATGACTGGGAAAGTTTAACTAGTTGCGGTTCCCTTTTTTGAATTATGTTGGATGGCAATGAGAAAAAATGACAGAAATTTGAATTATAGAAAGAGAAACTCTCAAGTTCAATTCCACCTACAAGAGCTTGTAGGCCCAAGTTCCATTGGTGAATCTACAGTAGTAATCAGGATCCTAGTCAAGTACAGATTCCTTTTAGTATAAAGTCCTTGAGTTATGTGATATTGCAGAGTTTATGTGATTGTTGCACATGTCAGGAAAAAGTGTATATGATGGAAGAGGGAGGGATTTTATCAAAGAGAGCAATTGTTTCCACTGTCTTTTTCCATATAATCAAAATTTACAATCCTTTTTTATTAAATAGTTGAAATAGATTGCAAATGTCTAGACGCTTTGTATTATCGAAGCCACCCTTGTTAGTTTTTCATCACATTTAAGCTAGCATTATGATCTTAGGATCTTTTCACTAAGAGAATAACAAGCACAACAATAAAACACAAGCACATCACAAGAGACAAGAGACACAAAGAGTTTTCCTCGGGGAAACCATAAAGGAGAAAACCCCGCAACTTCCTCTAAGATAGAATCAACACCAAAACAGTAAGAGATCTCCCAAAACAGCAGTAGTCTTCTGTCTTCTGTCTAGTCCCAAAATTTCCTTCTCCAGTAGTGCGCCACACTTGGGAGAGCAAGTGATGTATTTCACAAGTGATAAATAGAGAGACTCTCACTCTCTATTTATATTCATCCGTTCACTTGAATTGCCTTTTCACACGTAGGCTCAACCTAATAATTACTACTCAAGCCTACACCTTAATTAGCGTATAATAACTCAAGTGCCCCGAAACTGTGGGGACTTACCTAATGACTTGATATGACTTGATTACATTATTAATCCTCCCGGTCGAAACATCGGGGCATGACCACATGACTCAAATACATAATAGAGACATCCTGGAATAAACATCGGGTTACAATATATAAGATACATAGAAGAATACATTCCGAATTTACATATACATCAACACTCCCTCTTAACTAGGAAGGTATTCTTTCGACACAATTTTCAGCACTGGTCTTCTTCTCTGTATCAACTAGATCATCTCGTCTTCAAGTCATCTTCGTCTTCAAGTCATATTCATCTTCAAGTCATCATCGGATCTGGATCATCTCTCGATCTGGATCATCATCGAACATCATCACTAGATTTGGATCATCTCTCGATCTGGATCATCATCACTGGACTGGATCTGGATCATCACTCGATCTGGATCATTACTGTTGGATCATCATTACTAGATCTAGATCATCACTCAATCTGGATCAACACTCGATCTAGATCAACACTGGTGCTATCTCATGATTCTTCTCGTCATAGGAAGTTCTACAAATCCATCCCTTTTTCATGCTGGTTGTAGGCCTACCCTCATGTAGGTCTTCGCCCAACACTTATATCTGACCTGCTCGTCAGAAAGGCACGCCCAACACTCACATCTGATCATGTAGTAAATGACAATCCCATCAGGAAGGCCCAACACTCACATTCACTGGTATGATAGGACACACCTACTATCATCTGTGAAATGGCTCAGCACTTACAACCACCAGCATGATAGGACACACCTACTATCATCTGTGGAAAGGAACAACGCTCACATCCACCAGCATGGTAGGACACACCTACTACCATCCGTGGAAAGGCTCAGCACTTATAATCACCAACATGGTAGGACACACCTACTACCATCTGTGAAAAGGCTCTACACTTACAATCACCAGTATGATAGGACGCACCTACTATCATCTGTGAAATGGCATTGCACTTACAGTCACCAGCATGATAGGACACACCTACTATCATCTGTGAAATGGCACATCACTTACAGTCACCAGCATGATAGGACACACCTACTATCATCTGTGACAAGGCTCAGCACTTACATCCATCCAGGCGGGAACACATCCTGCTCACAATGATGGAAGGGCATGCACTCATATCTGATCATGAGGGGAACACATCCCAGCAATCATATCAGAATGGTCCCCAGTCCTCCTTGACTGAGCTACCTGGTAACTGACCAGGCACCTTCATTCTCCTAGAGAATGGCAGTTGCCCTTACATCCGACCTGCTCATCGAAATGGCCAACACTCACATCTGACATGGAAGGAACTTAATCCTTTAGCCATGAACAAAATGGTTCATCCCTTACATCTGATCAAGTGGGAACACATCCCTCTATCACATTAGAATGGCTACTCAGTTCTTATACTGAGTGTTCCTGGTAATTGACTAGGTGCCTCCATTCCTAGAATGGCAATTGCTCTTACATCTGTCCTGCTCGACAGAATGGCCATCACTCATATCTGACATGGAAGGGAGCAACCCTACCACCATGACAGAATGGATCAGCCCTTATATCTGACCTACTCATCAGAATGGCTATGGATCTCAGCACTCATATCTGACATGGAAGGAACCAATCCTCTCACCATGACAGAATGGCTCAGCCCTTACATCTGACCATGGAAGGAACCAATCCTCTCACCATGTCAGAATGGCTATGGGTCTCATCACTTTCTCTGGGAGGAAGCCTCGATCTGGACAACACCAAGTCTCTCTCTGAAGTACTCGAACTTCAGCCTAGCCAATGGATTCGTTAATACATCAGCTATCTATTCCTCCGTTGCAACATACAGGAGCTTCATTGCTCGTCTCTGCACCATATCCCTGATATAGTGATAGTTGATCTCGATATGCTTCGACTTGTCATGAAACACTGGATTCTCTGACAACTTCATGCAACTCTGGTTGTCACAAGTAGCATCTAACTAGAGATCAAATATATCAGACAGTAGCTTCCGCAGCCATACTGCCTCACAACTAGCTGAACAAGCTGCGACATACTCTGCTTCAGCTGTACTCAGTGCCACATAGGATTGCTTCCTGCTAAACCAAGAGATCACACCTAACCCCATACTGAAGCAACATCTCGAAGTACTCTTCCTGTCGTTGGCACTTCCTGCCCAATCTGAATCAACATAACCCTCCAGGTTAATCTTCTAATTCACATCGTACTTGAGCCCATAATCAATTGTAGCCTTCAAGTACCTCAGAATATGCTTTGCAGCAATCAAGTGAACACTTCTCGGATCTGTCAAGTACAGGCTCAAGGTGTTCACAGCAAAGCAAATGTCTGGTCTCGTGTTTGTCAGGTACATCAATGACCCAATCATCTGACGATACATCGTAGCATCAACCGAATCTGATGAAGCATCACTCAATAGCTTCAGGTTTGATGCCATACGTGTGGTCATGTAGTC
>LPNX011180066.1:244346-309721 GCA_001517045.1 Pseudotsuga menziesii | reverse complement strand
GTCTTCTGAACTCGTACAAAGCCTTCTTTCATTTGCACACATGATTATGCATGTCATGTGACTTCACTTCTATTAGCTGTAAATGTTTCTTTGTAGACTGTGCCTTCTCTTCACGAGAAGCCTCATGCTACGAATCTTGCTTTGTATCCCACGATGTTTCCATCTACTGCATGATGGAACTATGAACTTCTCTTCAGGTCTCGATACTACGCCCAAACATCATTCTTCTTGAACTGATCTTCCCTTTCTTCTTGGTGGCTGGAAGGTTCTGCATCAATGATGTCACTGCACTCATCATATTATTCTTTGTCTTTGAACTGTCGTCACTTGTTCTTCGGAACAAGTCTTCATTCTTCTTTGATTGTAGGCGATTATGTATGCGATCTTTCCTACAAGTCAAATGCAATTGTATGGTTAGAAACATTTCATAAGGAATATTTATACTGGAAAACACTTATGCATAAATATATGATCATGCAACTACTTTAGCCATCACAAAATTCATCCATATCTCATTGAAACTTTCTAGATGCCTTCCATCTCTACCAGGACAACATTGAGATTGTGCACTAATCCAATATGTCAGCAAAGAGGTTTCATTCTAGATAAGTAGCAATGGAGAATTTGTATAGCCCCATGAGCTACTTACCCATCACATGCATATTAGTAGTATTCTGTCATTAATGCAAACATCCTATCATGCATAATACAATAACTGAATATAAACAAATGCATAACAAAATAATATAATGAAATGACAATTGAATACTTATCTTTATTTGTTTCGAGGGTAGACTCCTTCTTGAGCCTTCAGCTTCATCGTCTTCTTCATTCATAATAGCATCATTTCTTATCCAAAAGCTAAGGTGGATAAGAAGTTCTTCAAGAGTTGAGTTCTTAATATTCCTCATTGATTGAGGGATCTTCTTTAGATGGCGATATCTTGATATTCAATTGCTCCCCTCTTCTCTTCTCTTCTTATGATTCAAGCTTCTTCTTCTTCCCAAAGTTTGCTGAAAGTAATCACTTCCTTTTGGAACACATTCCTTGAATGAATTCCACGATCCTGGGAGGCCATTCAAGGTGGCCATTATCACTTCTGCATTCTCCACTTTTTCTTTTACCGCTTCAAGTTGTTATTGATTTGAGAGACTCTTATGACTGCATGGTCTCTGCATTCTAGATCTTCACATTCTTCAACTGGATTCTTTAGGTCATATTCTGATTTTTGTTCTTCCCTTCAAATATCTTGAAATTCTGTTCTTCCGTTCTGCAACCCCATTATGTTGTGGATTATAAGGAGTTCACAACTCCCTCTTAATCCCTGCTTCTTTGCATAGCTCTTTGAATTCATTCGAAGTGAATTCTCCACCATTATCTGATCGAATGGTCTTGATTTTCTTTTTAGTATGGTTCTTGATCAAGGCTTTGAATTCCTTGAACTTGCTGAACACTTCATCTTTGTTTTTCATAAAGTAAATCCATGTCTTTCTAGAAAAATCATCAATAAAAGAAACATAGTATGCATACCCGCTTAGTGATTTTGATGACATTGGACCGCATACATCGTAGTGGATGATTTCTAGAATGCCTTTGGCTTTGCTTTTGCTGCTAGGAAATGTCTTCTTTGTATTATTCCCTTTCGCACATCCTTTGCAAACTCCATCATGCTTTGTTTGGAATGCAATAGGTAGTGCTCTGTAGTGCACATGTGCAAGCCTTCTATGCCAAAGCTCATTTGGCTCTACCGTATCATGGATCAAGGCTTGTTCTGGATGACCCTTCAATTTGTACAAGCCTCCTTTTTGTTCCCCAATCACTACCACATCACCAATTTTCTTTCCTTTTGGCCACATGATGACTTGACCATCAATGAATGCAACCCACATTCCTTTTGCATCCAAGGCTGAAATGGATAGAAGATTCTTCTTAAGTCCTGGAACAAACAATACTTCTTTCATTGTTAGAGACTTACCAGAGTCTAGCTTGTATGAAGATTCCCCACTACCTTTGATTGGATATTGGTAGTCATCTCCTAGTTTCACCTTGTGAGGTGATTCATGTCTGACAGTCTTACAAAGGATTCGTTGAATCCCGTCATATGTTTGGAAGCCCCACTGTCTATAAGCCAATCATCATTTCCATGAGTAATGTTACTTGTGAGAGCTGATATTAGAACATATTCATCCCCGCTTGAAGAATCTTCACTTTCATATATGGATCTCTTTCTGGATGGTTCATCATCCTCTGCAGCATGAGCATGATGTCTTCTTTGGACTCGTCTCCCTCTGAAACTAGAACCTCTATACTCATGTAGGTGTCCAATCCAGTTTCTTCAGAGAGATCAAATACTTCTATGCTTGGAAGTTGTCAACTTCACCAAGCTTATCATCAAGCTATTGTGATAGATCATATTGAAATGAGAACCTCAAATGGAAATACAAAAGATTAGATCTTACCGATTTGAGGTGTCCGTCCTTGTCCCGGAGTTTGTTGATCTAGGGTTTGTCGCAGAAACCCTAATTTTAAAAACTTGAAAACTTTCAGATCTAATTGGAAAAATATATATATCTCTTCAAATGGAGCTGTCCAATGTACTCCTTTTCTGAAAACAGTGGAGGGAAGCTCTCAAAACAGGAAGCCCTAATTTACTGATTTATTCTGCAGAAATTCTTGTTACTGTTTCTATGATATCTCCGAAATTACTGATCCTCTATGTCTGAAATTTCGTACAGAGGTAACCTCGCATGTCCCTGATCCAACACCATATTTTTCATCAGAATTGGTTTCAGCATTTGGTATCTATGATCCTTTTACCAAGGTGACCTGTTACAGGAATGTTCAGAATAGCGAAGTTGTACGGCATGCCACGTGTCATTGGTTCATCTTCTAAGTATGATATTTGGACCACTGAAATTACAGTCCATGCCCTTTTTGGAAAATCTTTAGGAATTCCATTTGGACCTTTTTATCTCAATATATTGCAGATCTCCCCAGATGTCCTGTTTAGGGATGAATTCTGGAAGAGGATGGAACCCTAAATTGGAGAGATCATATCTCCTGGAGTACAATGAATATGAGTCTGATTTTTGGAAACAGGCTTCTTCAGGATGTTATATTCGCCCCCTGCAATTTTCAGATTCTGAGACTTCACCAATCTCAGAATATAGCGACTGTACCAAAACTTAGCAGTTTTAGTATGTAGGGTTTCTCCTAGCTCAGGGTCAAACTAGGGTTTGACTTTCCTGGAGTTTCACCCAACCAAATTTCTTGATCCAGGTCTATAAAATTCGGTTTTTATGAGGAGAATAACCCTATGCTGGTCTCACTCAAAAATTCCTCTTTTGTAGAAATCCCTAATTTCCACATCGAAACTGAAAATGCTTGAGATTGAATTCCGCATCGACAGAAAGATGCACCCTTCAATGGGGAGTCATCTTAGCATACTTTTGCTGAAAATATGTGGAGGAAGATCCACAAAATAGGAAGCCCTAGTTCCTGTGGCTGCACAATGTCTTCTTCTCAGGTTAGCTCTGATACCATGTTAGTTTTTCATCACATTTAAGCTAGCATTATGATCTTAGGATCTTTTCACTGAGAGAATAACAAGCACAACAATAAAACACAAGCACATCACAAGAGACAAGAGACACAAAGAGTTTTCCTCGGGGAAACCATAAAGGATAAAACCCCGCAACTTCCTCTAAGATAGAATCAACACTAAAACAGTAAGAGATCTCCCAAAACAACAGTAGTCTTCTGTCTTTTGTCTAGTCCCAAAATTTCCTTCTCTAGTAATGCACCACACTTGGGAGAGCAAGTGATGTATTTCACAAGTGATAAATAGAGAGACTCTCACTCTCTATTTATATTCATCCGTTCACTTGAATTTCCTTTTCACACGTAGGCTCAACCTAATAATTACTACTCGAGCCTACACCTTAATTAGTGTATAATAACTCAAGTGCCCCGAAACTGTGGGGACTTACCTAATGACTTGATATGACTTGATTACATTATTAATCCTCCCGATCAGAACATCGGGGCATGACCACATGACTCAAATATGTAATAGAGACATCCCGGAATAAACATCGGGTTACAATATATAAGATACATAGAAGAATACATTCCGAAGTTACATATACATCAACAACCCTTTATATTCGAAGACAATACTAAACCTCATAGACATCAAGTCCCTACTCAAGGAATACAAATTATTGGTTGTATCTTAGAAGGATATGACGAAAAAAGATCACAGAACTGCCACATCAATCCCACGAACTTTGCCATGGGAGGAAACATACAAATTCTGTACAAATTGTAAACAGAGATCCTTTGTTGCAAAATTCCCTTCCTTTTTATTTGGAAGATGATTTTCACTAATAAACATGGGACCCAACCCAATAATTACAGATATTCAAGCAAATCTTGGGGTTCATGGCCAGCGACCACAACCCTATTACCTTCATCCTTCATCCTGGGGAACTAGGGAGTACCTAGCTTACCTAACCTAATATCCCAGAACCTCTTCCGGTATCGTATAAACTTTCAGCTATCTAGGATAACAACGCCATGCTTTTGAAAGAACATCATAATTACATATATAATGATAAGGTAGATATCATATATTTGTATACAATATTATTCTATTTATGAAATAAAGTCAATTAAATTTAACTTATTGGGTGGGAGCACCTACCCAGTTCTATCGTACTAATTGGCTAGACCCATCCTAGCTTTGGTGTTGGTGAGCCCGACCGGGATAAGCCAGATTATGAAAAACCACACCATTAGGCAGTGATTGAATGCGCTGCATCTAAAGATGATGCTAATACATTTAGGTTTTGATCTCTACTTTGTCATTTGGGTCATGAGCTGTGTGACTTTAGTTTCTTTTGCAATCTTAAGAAATGATGGGTCAGCCTTGGAGTTCTTCATGCCAGGGAGAGGGCTTAGGAAGGTATTCTCTCCTCTTCCCATTACTATTCCCTATTATAACTGAAGGACTGAGCATAGCTATCTTGGAGGAAAAAAGAACATGGGACTTGGAATCCATCAAAAGTGACCCTTCCCTCCTCGCGTCACACCTCCTTTTTGTTAATTACATTATTCTTTTTAGTTATGGATTGAGGAGAGATGTTGTCAATCTAAAAACGATATTCACTTATATTCCAATGCTACATGTATGTAGGTAAATATTTAGAAATCAACAATGTCCTTCTCTGGGTTAGCTGAATATGAAGTTAGGTTAATCCCCCAATTATTTCCTTATAAGCGAGTTTCTTCACTAATTATCCACTACTACACATACATTATGCAGGTCTTCATTCCATATCAGGTATGAGTACAATGAATCTATCTATTTAAAAGGTGGATTTTGAGGCATACTGGAGGTTTTTTATATGCATGAAGCAACATTGGTATTTGACTCCGTAGTGACCCTGTGCAACACCCCCTCTAACCAATTTAGGTGACCTGCTTTTTCATGTTTGAGAGGGTTGTATGTATTATAATATGTGAGTTCTTGCTATCATGCTATTACAGTTTGGATATGCTACTATTTTAAATTGAAACAACCCAGACATTTAAAATGTCTCATTATCAAAACAACACTGCTCTTGATATTGTTGTTAGAAGATAGGTTGGTGTTTTATGTTTGTTTAGATTGATTTTCGGTCACTGATCACATAGATATTCTTGGGAAAAAATTACTCCATCACTCCCTTGGATGTTGATCATTGTGAATGAGGATACCACAGGCTGTAGTACCCTCCAACAGATAAACCTCTTATGCTCAACATATCTGATGCAAACAAAATTGTCTTACATATTTCAACACAACTAAGGGTTTAGTATTTTGGTTCTGAAGTAAATGAGGTATGCATGTATGTATTTTTGTATATATTTACATATTTATTGATTAGCTAATTCTTTTGTTCCTTTCCAAGTGCAGGTTGCTTGTCACTTGCTTCATTGGACCAAAGTAATGGCCTATGCAGATTATTATGAGTGTGCTTTGACAAATGGTGTTCTCAACATCCAAAGATGAAATTACCCTGGGAACATGATTTATATGCTTTTCCAAGAAGTTGTAAGTTCTAAGGTTGTTACTTATCATGGTTGGGGTGCAAAATATGATTCATTCTAGTACTGTTATGGTACAGGTAATGTTTTGTAACTATAGTCAAGTGGCTAGCTGAATTTGTAAATGCTTTATGTTGTAGTGCACTCGAATTTATGTCTAGTTAGTGAGGTTTAGTAATCCAAACACCTGAATTGACAATTTCAATTATTTGATAGTTATAATTAAGCATGTTTTTTGTAATTTAATGTAGTAAACTGAATTGTACCATTACACTTAGTTGTACTTAAAATATACCATTGCACAATGGTTTTTTATTTCTTGTACACCAAATAACTGCATGAAAGATAATACATTAATGTGTTTTGAATCCTAATTGTTTTGAATTCTTAATTTGAATTTTTTAGATTAGATTTTCCTATTTTGCACATGAACTTGGTTATTGTTGTTAGCTATTGAACATTATAAATAATTTTCTTCATTGTTTTTCTACTTTACAGTTCATTGTTTTTCTACTTTACAAGTGATATTTTTTTATTGGATTTTGTAGGAGTGAACTTAACTAAGTGGGCCATTGAGTATGAAGATCCTATTGCTGAGGCTTTTCCATTAAGTATGAAGAGCGTGTTGCTGAGGGTTTCAAGCTGCTAAGTATGGTTTTGAAGCTGTCGCGGGATCTAAGTATGGCTTAGCAGCCAAATACAAGTGGGATGGTTTAGCCATTGTAATATTTTGAAAAGTCATCTATGTACTAAATGATTTTCATGTAAAATTATATGGAGATAATTTTTGAGAAAAATCATATTTATTGTAATTCTTGGCATTTCATATAATATAATTTATGTGGTTTAAAACTTATATGCTTGTACTTTATATTATTTATAAGTGTTGTAATTAATTAATTAATGTTACATTGCATAATTCACATGTGTATTAGATGATGATAAATAATGTATGATTCTTTTTTTTAATTTAAACATAATGTCATATTAAAAATTTATATTTATTAATAATGGACACCATTTAAACTACTAAATATAATAACCACACATAAAACGACTAAAAATGACTAAATTTGTGACCAATAAATGAGATTAATGACCAAAATTTGCATAAAAAATGACCAACAATTGAAAGATATGTGACCAAACAATGAGATATAAATGACCAAAAAAACAACCAAAATTCGCATATCAATGACCAAAAAATAGTTTTGGTGGATAATTTATGATCTTTTATTACGCAACCAAATTTGGTCATATTCTAGTTTGTCATGTGGTCATTAATTTGGTCATAAATGTGGTCATTGATTCAAATATATGACCACATTAATGACCAAATATATGACCAAATTAATGACTAATTGACAAGTTATAAATTACCAATTTTGATCGCATAATAAAAGACCGTAAATTAGCCACCAGCGATCGCCAAACCAAAAGTGGTCATTGATATGCGGATTTTGGTCATTTTTTTGGTCACTAATCTCTTGTTTTCCACTAGTGTAGCCTAAATTATAGAACACCCACACACACCCAACACAAGGAAACCATTCCTTTCTCTGTAATGCAGTCCCTCAGGCCCTGACCTCCCCTCTAGTGCTATTCAGGGGTTGTGGAGAAGAAACCCAGCCCTCTAGCTTTGTCTATGTGGTTCCCAAACACACCAGGTTTGTTAAGAAAATCATGCCCTCATCACCACTCCATTACCATCCGAAGACAACCCACTGCATGCATGCATCAAAACCAACAATTTCAGATTTGACAGGGGAAACAAAACCTGAATCGTTCTTGGCCCTATCGTGGCCAAACGATTCAAGAAAATGGTAACCTACAATAGATACCACTTTAAAAAGGGGAATCACAGTCAACAAGACATGGATGAGACTACAGCCAGCGATCAGTGAGTAAAATCACAGTACACGATCCACAAATGAAGGATGGGACAATACACAGTCCAATAATGCGAAAGGAACATCGATGCTTTGCACAGGCTGGAGGAAGAACATACCCACAGAACAATAGTCAGTGAGAAAAAAGGGGAACGAATAGTGTCTATACGTGAGTTGGACAGTGAAGAGAAAATTCTCTTGCGTGAGGAAATACGATGATGATTCCGGTGCATGAGAAGGGTGAACCCCCCAAGACCGTCCGTGTGAGAGTGACAAAAAAACTCCCGAGAGCGGGAGAGTGGAAGCATTTTCTGTTGGTTTCCTTTCCCCCACATGAATGGAATGACCCAGATAGAAGAGGGTGCGTGTGGATAGGCCAGCCACCCACCACTACTCAGCAAATAACTGCCCTCAACTAACAGTAGTTTAGTGGCTGACACATGGATTTTCCCCATGGGTTCTAAGTTTAACAATTCCCACCCCTATCCTCAGGAAATCATGCCCCTTCTCAATTTGGTTGCAGTGAACATAGTTGGTTGGGTTCCATTAATTAAAATGCACATTTACATGATGCCATAATTTAATACGTGTCATATGTCTCGATATACCATCGGCGATAATTCCAATCCGAACCATAACATAACCAAATCGATGGTGGGGCCTTTGCCTTTAGCTCCTCACCATGATTATTTACAATATATGTATCATGTATATTTAATACATCGGGGTCAAAACCAGGGTGTTACATTCCCCTCCCCCTTTAATAGCACTGTCCTCAGTGCTTTACAAAATTTGAACAAAATGCTACACTGGTACCACCTCACTGTTCCACAGAATTGAACAAAAATGGATTTGCCAATCACATGCAATCCTCCAGCTCCCACGTAGCCTCTTTAGGTCCGTAGTTCTCCCATTGCACATTTACCTTCCCTATGGCTCAGTTCCAGAGCATTGTGACCTTCTTGTCGAGGATACGCATTGGCTTGATTTGGAACTCTCCCTCGGGTTCCACATGAATCACATCCCAATTTATCACATGGTTAGGATCATGTACATATTTCTTAAGCAAAGAAACATGAAAAACATTATGAGCTCTAGTACTACCAGGCAATGCAAGTCTATATGCAACTGGCCCTATTCTTTCAAGCACTTCAAACAACCCACAATATCTAGGTGATAGCTTGGCACAACTTCCAAGCTTCAAGGAACTTTTTTTGGCCCTCACTCTGAGGTAGACATGATCCCCAACACTGAACTCTCTGTTCATCCTATGCTTATCTGCATAGATTTTCTTTCTGTCCTGTGCTACTTTCAGATTCTGCCTGATCTTTACAACCTCTTGCTCCATTTCCTTGAGCAATTATGGTCCAAGCACAACGTGGTTCACTGGATTATCCCAAGTCACAGGTGTCCTACACCTTCTGCCATACAAAGCCTCATATAGACTCATCCCTAAGGATGCTTGCTGTCCATTATTATAAGCAAACACTACCAAGTGTAAGTAATCTTCCCACTTGGTTGGTTTGTCCATCACATACATGCGAAGCATGTGATCTTCAAGCACCTGATTAACTCTTTCTATCTGCCCATCTGTCTGAGGATGGTAGGCAATGCTGAAGTTTAGCTTTTTACCCAAATCTGTAAACTACCCCTTCCAAAATTTGGAAGTGAACTTGACATCTCTATCAGAAACTATTGCCTTCAGTAATCCATGCAATTTGAAAATCTCCTTCATGAAGATATTCGCAATGTCATCAGTCTTATGCGTAGACTTCATTGGTATAAAATGTGCTACCTTTGTCAACTTGTCTACCACAACCATGATGGAATCATGTTGTCTCCACGTCATTGGCAATTTTGTAATAAAATCCATGGTAATAACTTCCCATTTCCATTCCGGAACTGGCAAAGGCTGCAACAAACCTGTAGGGTGTTGATGCTCAACCTTTACCTTTTGACATTTCATGCACCTTGAAATGTATTCAGCCATGTCCTTTTTCATTCCTGGCCAAAAATATTTCTTTCTAGCTGTAGCAATTGTTTTCTGATATCCTGGGTGGGAAAAATGCCGAGCTTGATGGATTTCATCCATAACAACTCTCCTCAAATCTGCTACATTCAGAATATAAATTCTACCTTTATAAGTAAGAATTCCATATTCTTTCAATTTATATCCTTCATACCTCTTCTCAAGACTTTGCTGCTACAATTTGTCTTTTACCTATTCATACAATTCATCTCCTGTAGTATGATTAACAATCTGCTGCCTCAAATCTGATTGGAAAATACTAAGAGATGCCACATGCATTTCTTGCAGCTTCCTGTTGAGTGCATCAACTACCTTATTCTCTTTCCCCTTTATGTGCTTGATTTCAAAATCAAACTCGCATAAAAATTCCAGCCATCTCGCCTGCCTAGCATTCAGAGTAAGCTGGTCAAACAAATACTTCAGACCACAATGGTCTGTCCTGAGTTCAAATCTTCTACACATCAAGTAATGCCTCCACATCTTGAGATCATGTACTATGGCAACAAGCTCAAGATCATGAGTGGGATAGTTCTTCTCATGCAAATTCAGCTTTCTTGACTCATAACATATCATGTGTTTGTCTTGCATAAGGACTCCTCCAAGCCCTTGTCCGCATGCATCGGTACACACCACAAAGTCTTTCTCTAGATATACAACTTTCAATACTGGTGCACTGGTGAGAAGATTCTTAAATTTCTGGAAGCTTTATTCACACATCGATGTCCATTCAAACTTTATCCCCTTCTTTTGCAAAGAAGTGATGGCATGTACAACTTTAGAGAATCCCTCAATGAATCTCCTGTAATATCTTGCAAGTCCCATAAAAGATCTTACATCCATCACATTTCTTGGAGTAGGCCAATTCATAATGGCTTCAATCTTTTCAGGGTCCACAGATATACCATCTTCTGAGATAATGTGACCCAAATACTGAATTCTATCTCTGTAGAAGTCACACTTGCTTAGTTTTGCATACAGCTGATGCTCCCTGATCAATTGCAATGCCAATCTCAAATGCTCTTCATGTTCTTCCTCAATCTTAGAATAAACAAGAATGTCATCAAGGAAAACAAGAACAAACTTGTCCAAATACCTGCTGAAGACACTATTCATAAGGCACATAAATGTAGCTGGTGCATTTGTGAGACCAAATGGTACCACTACAAACTCATAGTGCTCATAACTTGTTCTGAAGGCTGTCTTATGAATGTCTTCATCCTTGATTCTCACTTGATGGTAACTAGACCTCAATTCAATCTTGGAAAATACCTTTTCTCCCCTCATTTGATCAAAGAGGTCATCAATCCTAGGAAAAGGATATTTATTCTTCATAGTAACCTTGTTCAACTATCTATAATCAATACATAACCTGAGTGTCCCATCTTTCTTCTTTACAAACAGAACTAGTGCTCCCCAAAGAGACACACTTGGCTGGATATACTTCTTTTCCAACAACTCTTGCAACTACATCTTCAACTCTAGCATCTCCGGTGTACTCATCCTATAGGGTGTCTTGGACACTAGTGTTTCTCCTGGCATAAGTTCAATTGTGAAATCAATGTCCCTCTTTGGAGGAAGCCCTAGAATCTCATCAGGAAACACATCCTTGAATTTCTATAGCACCTAATAGTCCTACAATCTAGGAGTTTCATCTCCTGTTGTCTCCAAAATATGAGCTGCATACAACTGGCAACCCTTCCTACAGAACTTTTTCAATTGCATTGTTGAAACCTGCCTTACTGAAATAACATTTGGAATACCTTTCAAAACTATTGGGTTTCCTTCTTCATCCATGCATTCAAAAGTCTTATTGTAACAGTCAAGCTTTACTCTGTGAGCTTCTAACCCATCCATTCCAATGAGAACATCATAGGAACCAAGTGGTAGAACATTTAGATCTACACAAGTGATCAATCCATTCATAACCAATGGACATTTCACTGCCACTTCACTGACTTTTCTCTTAGTCCCAATGGCTAGCTGAACTAACCAAGATTTCCCATGCTTTACCTTCTTAAAAGAACAAACCTCCACTACTCTAGGATTGATGTGAGTAGAACCAGAGTCAATCAAAATAGAAACAGATTGTTCAACAATCTTACCTGCAATTTCAATCACAGTTCACTCGTGTTCTGCGTGGCGATCCTCCAGTGCTGCATAAATTCTAGGGACTGCCCTTGCTACTTGACCCATTGTTTCTACTTCCTGAATGTTATAAGCTGGCCTTGCACTTTCATTCTCAAGTGGGAAATATCTATGCAAGTGGGGTCCTTCACATTTCCAACATTTGGGTGGACCTTTAGGCTTTCCACCTGTCACTCCAACTGGATTACTCGTAGCTTGGGATGGCTGCTTCTACTGATTCCTGAATCTAGAAGGTTTGAAACCTTTATTTCTTTGGTAAAACTTCTCATTCTTCTTGTCCTTCTAGGCCTTATGGTATTCAGGTTTACCCTTGCTTTTCTCATAGCAATACTTAGCCTTCCTTATGGCTTATTCAAGAGTTCTCGGTTCATAAAACTCAATTCTATCTTTGTAAGACTGAGGCAATCCACTCAGAAGCCACTGGACCTTCACTTTTTCATCTCTGATGTATCAAACATACCTCAACAATTCGAAGAACTTATTTGCATATTCATCCATGATCTGCTGTCCCAATCTTAGCTCATGGAACTCCTTAATCTTGTCATTGTAATATCTGTCAAAGAGGTATTTTTGCTTGAAATACTTCTTGAACTTTTTCCACTTCAGTCTCCTTTCATTGATTCTCTTTACTTGCTTGAAGTGTTCCCACCAAATGGATGCTCTTCCATTCAGATTGAATATGGAAACTCTTGCCTTCATGTTTCCTGAATAGTCCTGCACTTGAAAGTACTTTTTTATCCCAAGAAGCCAAGCTTTAGCCTCTTGTCCAGTCTTTACCGCACCATCAAATGTAGGAGGTTATGCTTTCTTAAATTCATCCTGAGAGTGATCCCTATGGTGTATTCTTCTTTTCCTTTTATGAGAAGATGAACTTGTATCCCTGCTGGATTATTCAAAGTCAGGTGATCCACTAGAAGTCCTTCTCGTTCTCCTAGTGCTGCTCTTACTACCTTTCGGTCTTGCTGTACCTTGTCCAGAGTTTATCTTTCTTTGCAAGTCTGTTAAACTCTGCAACATGGCAACATTCAACTGATGATGCTCTTCTTGAGCCTTAATCAAGCTTCTCATGGTGGCCGCAATGTCTGATGAGGTCTCTTGTAATCTCCTTCCATTAGACTCTATGTCATCATTTCCATTACGAACATTTTCTCCCATGGCATCTCCTGCACGCTCGTAAGAATCCTGAGCATCATATCCATCATTTTCATAACTAAACCACCACTTGCTTATCAAACTGCAATTTCTGAAACACTACCCTTGAAGGTAACTATGATTCTACAAACGTGTTAAATAGAAAACTGTTAGATGCATACATATTTATATAAATCAGAACTACTTACCTTCTCATGGAGAAAAAAATATAATTAACAGTTCTGCTTAAACACACAAAAATTCCTTTCTTGTTTAGCCCTGTAATCTACTAACAGTCTATTGCAAAATCCACTGAATAACAGTTGAAAATTGCTTGAAAAATCCACTTCTAAAAACCCACATTTCTTGTACAGGATCGAGTCTCATCCCAACTAATGTTAGTCAGAACCACCAATTTTTCTCGCTGCTCATCGACGGTTTTTTCATCTATTTTCCTTCATTGTATCGGGTCCGTAGTCATCTAACCTTCCGAACTTTATCGGTGATCGGATCCTCTAAGCGCTAACGCATCAACGATTGGATCCTATGCCCATTGAGAGGCTAGTTCTCTAGGCTTCCGCAACGGTGTCCAATGAACTTTCTGGAGTTTCTGCGGCCATAACTCTGTCGGTAGTCAAAACGACTAGCAACTGCGGCGTCGAATGGTTTAACCACTACGTTTCGGTGATCCAACACTGAATGGATCCGTGGTGTCGGCGGCTTCAACAACTAAGGTTTTTCGATCGGCAGTCGGAATGACTAGCAACTGCGGCATCAGATGGTTTAACCACTACCTTTTGGTGATCCAACACTGAACGGATCCATGGTGTCGACGGCTTCAACAACTAAGGTTTTCCTATCGGTGGTCATAGCGACTATCTATTGCAGCATCGGTGGTCAGAGCAACATCCAGCTGTGGCATCAAATGGTTAGTCCCATAGACATTAGCAACTGCGGTTTCACAAATCTTAACTTTTTCAGATCGGCATCCATCGACGGTCTCATTAACTAACTTCCGTCGATCGTCGATGGCTTCCAACACTTAGAAAAATCTTAGTGAAAATTTTCTTTTTCTTCTTCCTGTGACACTCTGTCGGCTATTTCATTAACTATTTCCCGTTGACACTGCGTCTACTCCCTCAACTAATCATTGATGATCTAATCAACAAATCATCGTCCATCACCGATGGTCTTATTGGAGCTTCATCAGACTAAGTTCCCCGATGAGTCTAGGGTCCGATACTTAGCATAATTTTTCCAAAAATTTTCTTTTTTCTTGCCACTTGTCGGCTCTTTCATCAGCTAAATTCTTCTGATAGTGACGACGTTTCGACGATTCCTTCATCTAATTTTCTCCGATCCACTCAACTAGTCTTTACCGACACCGAAAGTCAATATTGGGTGTTTCTTTGACTAAGTTGGGCCGGCATATTGGTGGCCTTCAGCTGATCTCCACCAAAACTACGGCTCCCGCATCCACTAAGCTTCACTGACGGCCGACGATTCCCATACTTAGAATTTTTTTTCCAAATTGCTTCTTTCCGCTTCTTCATCGGCTCAAACATCTTCTATTCTTTGCCGACGTATTGGCTCCTTCGCTATCTATTCTCCAACGTTGCGGCTAGGTCATCAACTAATCATCGGTGATCCAATCCTTTAATCATCGTCAATCACCAATAGTCTTATCACTTTAGTTTTTCGTCGCTCCGTATCGGTTATCAGAACAAGTATCTGCTACGGCATCAGCGGTCAGGGACTCTATCCGTTAGAAGGATAGTCCACTATCCAGCTGCAACGGCGGACGCACGAACAACTAGTATTTTCTGATGTTCATCGATGGTTCCATCGTCTAATCATCGGGGATGCAATCAACTAACTTCCATCGATTGCCAATGGTCAGACGTAGAAAAATTTTCAAAATTTTTCTCTTTCGTCTCTTCTCCGACGGCGTTTCGGCGATCTCCTCGCCTATCTTTCGTTGATCGCTGATAGTCCGTGTCGAGTGGTCTTCAGACTACATGTTTCGCTGTGTCAGAGGACCTTCTCACTTAGTCCTCCGATGAGCCGATGGCCAATGAACACAAAAACTTTTTGCAAATTTCTTTCGATTGTCGTCTGTTGGGTGGTCTTTAGACTAGCTCTTCCACTGCATTGGAAGAACTTCCCACTAATTTTTTCGATGAGTCAACAATTCTGGCACTCAAAAAAATTTGTGAAAGTTCTCTGTCATAAATGTCTGATCTCTATTGGGCAAAAGGAAACCTGCCTCTGCTAGTTGATCTTTCATGGCCCATTCAGGCCCATGTTGCAACCAGTGCTCTGATACCACACTATAACGTCTTTGACCCTCCGACCGGCGAAGAGGACGCTACTAAACACCAGACATCTAGGCATCTAGCAACATGAACATGTACATACATATAATATCTGAAGTAAATGCTTAAAACATCAAAAGTACTAAGATGCATAATCATACATATATTCAGCGGAAGCGAAACAACATTCATTCATATACGTGTTCACCATAAATCATTAACAGAAACATAACTGTAGAAGTAAAATAGACAAGAATACTTATCTTATAAGAACTGTCCCGTAACCAGTTACGTCATTGCAATGTTCCACCCAACCATAGGCCCGTGTGCTCTTTAATCTCTCAGCAATGCTGCCACCCCCGAGCCGGGCATGATTCCTCAAGGAATAAGGAACTAGCAGGCTTACACAAAACATCAAGAATACACAGTTCATCCAAGCCAACTCAGTTGGGTTTATCAGGCGAACATCAGATCATCCAAGCCAACACAGTTGGGTTTATCAGGCCATCGAGGAGTTGGGAAAAGCTAAATGCTAAGCTAGTGATCTCATTGAAGAGCTAAGGACACCTACACCAGAACTAGCCTAACTTCTAGAACACCCACACACACCCAACACAAGGAAACCATTCCTTTCTCTGCAACGCAGTCCCTCAGGACCTGACCTCCCTTCCAGTGCTATTCAAGGGTTGTGGAGAAGAAATCCAACCCTCTAGCTCTATATGTGTGGTTCCCAAACACACCAGGTTTGTCAAGCAAATTAGGCCCTCATCACCACTCCATTACTGTCTGAAGACCAACCACTGCATGCATGCAGAGAAACTAGCAATTTCAGGTTTGACAAGGGAAACAAAACCTAAATCGTTCTTGGGCCTATGGTGGCCAAACGATTCAACGATGGTAACCTACAGCAGATACCACTTTAAAAAGGGGAATCACAGTCAACAATATGTGGATGAGACTACAGCCAGCGATCAGTAAGTAAAATCATAGCACACGATCCACAGATGAAGGACGAGACAATACACAGTCCAATAATGTGAAAGGAACATCAATGCTCTGAACAGGCCAGAGGAAGAACATACCCATAGAACAACAATCAGTGAGGAAAAAGGGAAACAAACAATGTCTCTGCATGAGTTGGACAGTGAAGAGAAAATTCTCCTACGTGAGGAAATATGATGATGATCCTGGTGCGTGAGAAGGGTGAACCCCCCAAGACCTGCGTGAGAGTGAGCAAAAAAATCCCGAGAGTGGGAGAGTGGAAGCGTTTTCTGTTGGTTTCCTTTCCCCCACGTGAATGGAATGACCCAGCTGGAGGAGGGTGCGTGTGGACAGGCCTGCCACCCACCACTACTCAGCAAATAACTGCCCTCAACTAACACTAGTTTAGTGGCTGACACATGGATTTTCCCCATGGGTTCCAGGTTTAACAATTCCCACCCCTATCCTTAGGAAATCATGCCCCTTCTCAATTTGGTTGTAGTGAACATATCTGGTTGGGTTCCGTTAAATAAAATGCACATTTACATGACACCATAATTTAATACATGTTGTATGTCTCGATATACCAGTGCTGACAATTCCAATCCGAAACAAAACATAACCAAATCGATGGTGGGGACTTTTCCTTTATCTCCTCACCATGATTATTTACAATATATGTATCATGTATATTTAATGCATCGGGGTCAAAACCGAGGTGTTACATTCCCCTCCCCCTTTAATATCACTGTCCTCGGTGATTTACAAATTTGAACAAAATGCTACACTGGTACCGCCTCAGTGTTCCATAGAATTGAACAAAAATGGATGTGCCAATCACATGCAACCCTCAAGCTCCCACGTAGCCTCTTCAGGTCCGTAGTGCTCCCATTGCACCTTTACCTGCGCTATGGCTCGGTTCCAGAGTATTGTGACCTTCTTGTCGAGGATGCACATTGGCTCGATTTGGAACTCTCCCTCGGGTTCCTCCTGAATCACATCCCAATTTATCACATGGTAAGGATCATGTACATATTCATTAAGCAAAGAAACATGAAAAACATTATGATCTCTAGTACTAGCAAGCAATGCAAGTCTATATGCAACTGGCCCTATTCTTTCAAGCACTTCAAACGGCCCACAATATCTAAGTGACATCTTGGCATAGCTTCCAAGCTTCAAGGAACTTTTCTTGTCCCTCACTCTGAGGTAGACATGATCCCCAACACTGAACTCTCTGTTCATCCTATGCTTATCTAGATAGTTTTTATGCCTGTCCTATGTTGCTTTCAGATTCTGCCTGATCTTTACAACCTCTTGCTCCATTTCCTTGAGCAATTCTGTTCCAAGCACAACCCATTTCACTAGATTGTCCCAAGTCATAGGTGTCCTACACCTTCTGCCATACAAAGCCTCATACGAACTCATCCCTAAGGATGCTTGCTGTCCATTGTTATAAGCAAACTCTACCAAGTGTAAGTAATCTTTCCACTTGGTTGGTTTTTCCATCACATACATGTGAAGCATGTTTAAAGAACCTGATTAACTCTTTTTGTCTTCCCATCTGTCTGAGGATGGTAGGCAGTGATGAAGTTTAGCTTTGTACCGAAATATGCAAACAACCCCTTCCAAAAGTTGGAAGTGAACTTAATATCTCTATTAGAAACTATTGCCTTTGGAAATCCATGCAATTTGAAAATCTCCTTCATGAAGATCTTCACAACGTCATCAGTCTTATGCATAGAATTCACTGGTATAAAATGTGCTGCCTTTGTCAACTTGTCTACCACAACCATGACAGAATCATCTTGTCTCCAATTCATTGGCAATCCTGTAATAAAATCCATGGAAATAAATTCCCATTTCAATTTCGGAACTAGAAAAGGCTGCAACAAACCTGCAGGGTGTTGATGCTCAACGTTTACTTATTGACATTTCATGAACCTTGAAATGTATTTAGCCATGTCCTTTTTCATTCATGGACAAAAGTATTTCTTTCTAGTTGTAGTGATTGTCTTCTGATATCCTGGGTGGCTAGAATACGGAGCTTGATGGATTTCATCAATAACAACTCTCCTCAAATATGCTACATTTGAAATATAAATTCTACCTTTATAAGTAAGAAGTCTATCTTCTTTCAATTTATATCCCTTATACCTCTTCTCAAGACTTTACTGCTGCAATTTGTCTTTTACCTGTTCATACAATTCATCTCCAGCAGTATGATTAACAATATGATGCCTCAAATTCGATTGGCAAATACTAAGAGATGCCACATGCATTACCTACACCTTCCTCTTGAGTGCATAAACTACCTTATTCTCTTTCCCCTTTATGTGCTTCATTTCAAAATCAAACTCGCATAAAAATTCCAGCCATCTCGCCTGCCTAGCATTCAGAGTAGGCTGGTCAAACAAATACTTCAGACCATAATGGTCTGTCCCAAGTTCAAATCTTCTACCCATCAAGTAATGCCTCCACATCTTGAGATCATGTACTATGGCTGCAAGCTCGAGATCATGAGTGGCATAGTTCTTCTCATGCTCCTTCATATTTCTTGACTCACAACATATCACGTGGTTGTCCTGCGTAAGGACTCCTCCAAGCCTTTGTCCGCATGCATCGGTACACACCACAAAGTATTTCTATTGATTTGCAACTTTCAATACTGGTGCAATGGTGAGAAGATTATTTAATTTCTGGAAGCTTTCTTCACACCTCGATGTCCATTCAAACTTTATCCCCTTCTTTTGCAAAGAAGTGATGGCATGTGGAAATTTGCAGAATCCCTCAATGAATCTCTTGTAATATCCTGCAAGTCCCATAAAAGATCTTACATCCGTCACATTTCTTAGAGTAGGCCAATTCATAATGGCTTCAATCTTTTTAGGGTCCACAGATATACCCTTTTCTGAGATAATTTGACCCAAATACTGAATTCTATCTTTGTAGAAGTCACACTTGCTCAGTTTTGCATACAACTGATGCTCCCTGAGAAACTTCAATTTCAATCCCAAATTCTCTTCATGTTCTTCCTCATTCTTAGAATAAACAAGAATGTCATCAAGGAAAACAAGAACAAACTTGTCCAAATACTTGCTGAAGAAACTATTCATATGGCACATAAATGTAGTTGGTGCATTTGTGAGACCAAATTGTACCACTACAAACTCATAGTGCCCATACCTTGTTATGAATGTTGTCTTATGAATGTATTCATCCTTGATTCTCACCTGATCGTAACAAGACCTCAAGTCAATCTTGGAAAATACCTTTGCTCCCCTCATTTGATCAAAGAGGTCATCAATCCTAGGAAAATGATATTTATTATTCACAGTAACCTTGTTCAATTGTCTGTAATCAATACATAACCTGAGTGTACCATCTTTATTATTTACAAACAGAACCGGTGCTCCCCAAAAAGACCCGCTTGGCCGGATATACTTCTTTTCCAACAACTCTTGCAGCTGCATCTTCAACTCTAGCATCGTTGATGTACTCATCCTGTAGGTGTCTTGGACACTAGTGCTGCTCCTGGAACAAGTTCAATTGTGAAATCAATGTCTCTCTTTGGAGGAAGCTCTGGAATCTCGTTAGGAAACACATCCTTGAATTCTTGTAGCACATGATAGTCCTCCAATCTAGGAGTTTCATCTCCTATTGTCTGTAAAATATGAGCTGCATACAACTGGCAACCCTTCCTACAGAACTTTTTCAATTGCATTGCTGAAACCTGCCTTACTGAAATTACCTTTGGAATACCTTTCACAACTACTGGGTTTCCTTCTTCATCCATGCATTCAAAAGTCTTATTGTAAAATTCAAGCTTTACTCTGTGAGCTTCTAATCAATCCATTCCTATGAGAACATCATAGTGGTAGAACATTCAGATCTACAGAAGTGATCAATGCATTCATAACCAATGGACATTTCACTACCGTTGCACTGACTTTTCTCTTAGTCCCAGTGGCTAGCTGAACTAACCAAGATTTCCCATGCTTTACCTTATTAAAAGCATAAATCTCCACTACTCTAGGAGTGATATGACTGTGAGTAGAACCAAGGTCAATCAAAATAGAAACAGATTGTTCAACAATCTTACCTGCAATTTCAACCACAGTTGACTAGTGATCTTCTTGGCGGTCCTCCAGTGCTGCATAAATTCCAGTGAATGCCCTTGCTACTTGACCCACTGTTTCTGCTTCCTAAATGTTATAAGATGGCCTTGCACTTTCATTCTCAAGTGGACAATGTATGCGCAAGTGGGGTCCTTCACATTTCCAACATTTGAGTGGACCTTTTTTCTGTTGCGAATCTTTAGGCTTTCCACCTGTCACTCCAACTCGATTACTCGTGTCTTGGGATGGCTGCTTCTGCTGATTCCTGAATCTAGAAGGTTTGAAACCTTTCTTTCTTTGGTCAAACTTCTCATTCTTCTTGTCCTTCCAGGCCTTATGGTAGTCAGGTTTACTATTTATTTGCTCATAGCAATACTTAGCCTTCCTTATGGCTTCTTCAAGAGTTCTTGGTTCATAAAACTCAATTCTATCTTTGTAAGACTGAGGCAATCCACTCAGAAACCACTGGACCTTCACTTTTTCATCTCTGATGCACCGAACATACCTCAACAATTCCAAGAACTTATTTGCATATTCATCCATGGTCTGTTGTCCCAATCTCAGCTCATGGAACTCCTTAATCTTGTCATCGTAATATCTATCAGAGAGGTATTTCTACTTGAAATACTTCTTGAACTGTTTCCACTTTAGTCTCCTTTCATTGATTCTCTTTACTTGCTTGAAGTGTTCCCACCAAATGGATGCTCTTCCATTCAAATTGAATATGGAAACTCTTGGCTTCATGTTTCCTAAATAGTTATGTACTTGAAAATACTTCTTTATCCCAAGAAGTCAAGGTTCAGCCTCTTGTCCAGTCTTTACCTCACCATCAAATGTAGGAGGTTTGGCTTTCTTAAATTCATCCCGAGAGCGATCCCTATGGTGTCTTCTTCTTTTCCTTTTATGAGAAGATGAACTTGTATCCCCACTAGATTCTTCAGAGTCAAATGATCGACTAGAAGTCCTTCTCCTTCTCCTAGTGCTGCTCTTACTGCCTTCCGGTCTTGTTGTACCTCATTCAGAGTCTATCTTTCTTTGCAAGTCTGTCAAACTCTGCAACATGGTAGCATTCAACTGATGCTACTCTTCTTGAGCCTTAATCAAGCTTCTCATGGTGGTTGCAACGTATGACGGGGTCTCTTCAAATCTCCTTCCATTAGACTCTATGTCATCATTTCCATTACGGACATTTTCTGCCATGCATCTCCTGCACGCTCATAGGAATCCTAAGCATCATATCCATCATGGGTTCTCATAACTAAACCACCACTTGATTATCAAACTGAAATTTCTGAAATACTGCCCTTGAAGGTAACTATGATTTTGCAAACGTGTTAAATAGAAAACTGTTACATGCATACATATTGATATAAATCAGAACTACTTACCTTCTCCTCGAGAAAAAAAATATAATTAACAGTTCTGCTTAAACACACAAAAATTCCTTTCTTGTTCATCCCTGTAATCTACTGATAGTCTACTGACATTAGAGGAAATTTGAACTCAAAATGGGACTCCTAAAATGAACTAATAAAATAATAGTTAAAATAATAAAATAATATTTATTAATTTTGGAGGAAGAAAAGAAAAAAACTACTTTTTTGTTTGTATTTTTGACATATCTCCCTGTGTTTTTACTCAAATTTCAATCAAGAGAGCTCATTGGATGTGGAATTAAATTCTGCATCCAACGAGTACCCACTCGGCATACTTTTGACGGACCCTGCTACCCCAAAAACAATAAATACCTGGAAAAACAGAATGATGATGTCATCATTCTATTTTTCTAGGTATTTCTTGTTTTTGGGGTAGCAGGGTCCGTCAAAAGTATGCCGAGTGGGTACTCGTTGGATACGGAATTTAATTCCACATCCAATGAGCTCTCCTGATCGAAATTTGAGTAAACACATAGGGAGATATGTCAAAAATACAAACAAAAAAAGTAGTTTTTTTATGATACCTATCCCCAAATTTATATTAAAAAATTGTTTAAGACCTATACGGTATTTCAAATTTAAAGCAATTTCATTGGATAACACATGATTCCATGGAATTTGAATAAAAGTTAAAAGCCCCATTTTGAGTTGAAATTTCCTCTAATGAAAATCCACTGAAAGATAGTTGAAAACTGCTTGAAAATCCACTTTGAAAAACCTAAATTTCTTGTACAGGGTCAGGTCTCATCCCAACAAATGTTCCAACGTTTCAGCGGCTAGAACCACTAATTTTCCCCGTTTCTCATCGGTGTTCTGTTCATCTATTTTCCTTCGCTGTATCGTGTCTGTAGTCATCTAACCTTCCGAACTTTATCTGTGATCAGATCCTCTAAGCACTACCACATCGACGATCGAATCCTCTACCTGTCGGGCGGCTAGTTCTCTAGGCTTCCACAACGGCGTCCAATGAACTTTCTGGAGTTTCCATGGCCTGAACTCTGTCGGTGGTCAGAATGACTAGAAACTACGGCGTCGAATGGTTTAACCACTATGTTTCAGGGATCCAACATTGAACGGATCCGTGGTGTCACCAGCTTCAAAAACTAAGGTTTTTTTATCGACAGTCGAAATGACTAGCAACTGCGGCGTTGGATGGTTTAACACTATGTTTCGGTGATCTAACACCGAACGGATCCGTGGTGTCGGCGGTCAGAGCGACTATTTGCTACAGAATCGTCGGTCAGAGCAACATCCAGCTATGGCATCAGACAGTTAGTCCCATATACATTGGCAATGGCGGTTTCACAACCCTTTACTTTTTCCGATCGGCGTCCATCAGCGGTATCATTAACTAACTTCCACCGATTGCCGATGGTTTCCAACACTTAGAAAAATCTCGACGAAATTTTTTTTTTCTTCTTACTATGACACTCCGTCGGCTTTTTCATTAACTATTTCCCATCGACACTACGACTACTCCCTCAACTAATCATCGGCAATCCAATCAACTAATCGTCGCCGATCACCGACAGTCTTGTCGGAGCTTCATCAGACTAAGTTCCCCGATGAGCCAAGGGTCCAATACTTAGCATAATTTTTCAAAAAAAATTATTTTTCTTGCCGCTTGTCGGCTCTTTCATCAGCTAAATTCTTCCGACAACGACGACGTTTCGGCGATTCCTTCATCTAATTTTCGTCGATCCACTCAACTAGTCTTCGCCGATGCTGAAAGTCAATATCGAGTGTTTCTTTGACTAAGTTGGGCTGCCATTTCGATGGCCTTCAGCTGATCTCCACTGAAATTGTAGTTGTCGCATCCACTAAGTTTCGTCGACGGCTGACGATTCCCATACTAAGAAAATTTTTCTGAAATTCCTTCTTTCCGCTGCTTCATCGGCTCAAACGTCTTCTATTCTTTGCTGATGTATCGACGCCTTTGCTATCTATTCTCCGACGTTGTGGCTATGTCATCAACTAATCATCGATGATCCAATCCTTTAATCATCACTGATCGTCGATAGTCTTATCACTTTAGTTTTTCGCCGCTCTGTATCGGCTATCGAAAAAACTATCTGCTGCAGCATCGACAGTCAGGGACTCTTTCTGTCTGAAGGATAGTCCACTATCCAGCCGCAATGGCGGACGTACGAACAACTAGGATTTTTCTATGTTCATTGGCGGTTCCATCGTCTAATCATCGGCGATGCAATCAACTAACTTCTGCCGATCGTCGATGGTTGGACTAGAAAAATTTTCAAAATTTTTCTCTTTTGTCTCTTCTCCGTCGGCGTTTCGGAGATCTCCTCGCCTATCTTTCATCGATCGCTGACGGTCTGCGTCAGGTGGTATTCAGACTACATGTTTTGTTGTGTCGAAGGACCTTCTCACTTAGTCCTCCAATGAGCCGACAACCGACGAACACAAAACCTTTCTGCAAATTTCTTCCGATTGTCGTCTGTCGGGTGGTCTTCAGACTAGCTCTTCCACTGCATCGGAAGAAATTCCCACTAAGTTTTCTGATGAGCCGATAATTCTGGCACCCAAAAAAATTTGTGAAAGTTTTCTGTCATAAATGTTTGATCTCTGCTGGGTAGAAGGGAACCTGCCTCTGCTAGCTGATCTTTCATGTCCCATTCAGGCCCATGCTACAACCAGTGCTCTGATACCACACTGTAACGTCCCTAACCCTCCGATCAGCGAAGAGGACGCTGCTAAACACCAGACATTCGGGCATCTAGCCCCATGAACATGTACATACGTATAATATCTAAAGTAAATGCTTAAAACATCAAAAGTACTAAGATGCATAATCATACATATATTCAACGGAAGCGAAACAACATTCATTCATATACATGTTCATCATAAATCATTAACAATAACATAACTATAGAAGTAAAATAGACAAGAATACTTATCTTATAATAACTGTACCACAACCAGCTACGTCACTGTAATGTTCCACCCAACCATAGGCCCGCATGCTCTTTAATCTCTCAGCAACACTGCCACCCCCCAGTCGAGCATGATTCCCCAAGGAATAAGGAACTAGAAGGCTTACACAAAACATCAGGAATACACATTTCAGCCAAGCCAACTTAGTTGGGTTTATTAGGCGAACATCAGATCAGCCAAGCCAACAAAATTGGGTTTATCAGGCCATCGACGAGCTGGGAAAGGATAAATGCTAAGCTGGTGAGCAAATTGAAGAGCTAAGGACACCTACACTAGAACTAGCCTGAATTCTGGAACACCCACACACACCCAACACAAGGAAACCAGTCCTTTCTATGCAACACAGTCCCTCAGGCCCTGACCTCCCTTCCAGTGCTATTCAGGGGTTATGGAGAAGAAAGCCAATCCTCTAGCTCAGTTTGTGTGGTTCCCAAACACACCAGGTTTTTCAATCAAATCAAGCCCTTATCACCACTCCGTTACCATCTGAAGACCAACCACTACATGCATGCAACGAAACTAGCAATTTCATCTTTGACAAGGGAAACAAAACCTGAATTGTTCTTGGCCCTATCATGGACAAACGATTCAACAATGGTAACCTACAGTAGATACCACTTTAAAAAGGGAAATCACAGTCAACAAGATGTGGATGAGACTACAACCAATGATCAGTGAGTAAAATCACAGCACATGATCCACAGATGAAGGACGGGACAATACACAATCCAATAATGTGAAAGGAACATCGATGCTCTGCACAGATTGGAGGAAGAACATACCCACAGAACAACAATCAGTGAGGAAAAAAGGGAATGAACAGTGTCTCTGCGTGAGTTGGACAGTGAAGAGAAAATTCTCATGCGTGAGGAAATACGATGATGATTTCAATGCGTGAGAAGGGTGAACCCAATTAAATATTTTTGTTTGCCCATATATCTAAGGATGGTAGGCAGTGATGAAGTTTAGTTTTGCACCCAAATTTGCAAACAACCCCTTCCAAAAGTTGGAAGTGAACTTGACATCTCTATCAGAAACTATTGCTTTCGGCAATCCATGCAATTTGAAAATCTCCTTCATGAAGATCTTCGCAATTTCATCAGTCTTATGCGTAGATTTCGCTGGTATAAAATGTGCTTCCTTTGTCAACTTGTCTACCACAACCATGATGGAATCATGTTGTCTCCAAGTCATCGACAATCCTGTAATAAAATCCATGGAAATAACTTCCCATTTCCATTCCGAAACTGGAAAAGGCTGCAACAAACCTGTAGGGTGTTGATGCTCAACCTTTACCTGTTGACATTTCATGCACCTTGAAATGTATTCAGCCATGTCCTTTTTCATTCCTAGCCAAAAGTATTGCTTTCTCGATGTAGCAATTTTCTTCTGATATCCTGGGTGGCCAGAATACAGAGCTTGACGGATTTCATCCATAACAACTCTCCTCAAATCTGCTACCTTCGGAATATAAATTATGCCTTTATAAGTAAGAAGTCCATCTTATTTCATTTTATATCCCTCGTACCTCTTATCAAGACTTTGCTACTACAATTTGTCTTTTACTTGTTCATACAATTCATATCCAATAGTATGATTAACAATCTACTGCCTAAAATCTGATTGGAAAATACTAAGAGATGCCAAATGCATTTCCTGCACCTTTCTGCTGAGTGCCTCGGCTACCTTATTCTCTTTCCCCTTTATGTGCTTGATTTCAAAATCAAACTCGCATAAAAATTCTAGCCATCTTGCCTGCCTAGCATTCAAAGTAGGTTGGTCAAACAAATACTTCAGACCACAATGGTTTGTCTTGAGTTCAAATCTTCTACCCATCAAGTAATGCCTCCACATCTTGAGATGATGTACTATGGCTGAAAGCTTGAGATCATGAGTGGCATAGTTCTTCTCATGCTCCTTCATCTTTCTTGACTGATAACATATCACATGGTTGTCCTGCATGAGGACTCCTAGAAGCCCTTGCATGCATGCATCGGTACACACCACAAAGTCTTTCTCTAGATTTGCAACTTTCAATACTGGTGCACTGGTGAGAAGATTCTTTAATTTCTGGAAGCTTTCTTCACACCTCAATGTCCATTCAAACTTTATCCCCTTATTTTGCAAAGAAGTGATGGCATGTGCAACTTTGGAGAATCCCTCAATGAATCTCCTGTAATATCCTGCAAGTCCCATAAAAGATCTTACATCCATCACATTTCTTGGAGTAGGCCAATTCATAATGGCTTTAATCTTTTCAGGGTCCATAGATATACCCTCTTTTGAGATAATGTGACCCAAATATTGAATTCTATCTTTGTAAAAGTCAAACTTGCTCAGTTTTCCATACAGCTGATGCTCCCTGAGCAATTGCAATGTCAATCTCAAATGCTCTTCATGTTCTTCCTCATTCTTAGAATAAACAAGAATGTCATCAAGGGAAACAAGAACAAGCTTGTCCAAATACCTGCTGAAGACACTATTCATAAGGCACATAAATGTAGCTGGTGCATTTGTGAGACCAAATGGTACCGCTACAAACTCATAGTGCCCATACCTTGTTCTGAAGGCTGTCTTATGAATGTCTTCATCCTTGATTCTCACCTGATGGTAACCAGACCTCAATTCAATCTTGGAAAATACCTTTGCTCCCCTCATTTGATCAAAGAGGTCATCAGTCCTAAGAAAAGGATATTTATTCTTCACAGTAACCTTGTTCAACTGTCTGTAATCAATACATAACCTGAGTGTACCATCTTTCTTCTTTACAAATAGAACCAGTGCTCCCCAAGGAGACACGCTCGTCCGGATATACTTCTTTTCCAACAACTCTTGTAGCTGCATCTTCAACTCTAGTGTCTCCGGTGTACTCATCCTATAGGGTGTCTTGGACACTGGTGCTGCTCCTAGCATAAGTTCAATTGTGAAATCAATGTCCCTCTTTGGAGGAAGCCCTAGAATCTCATCAGGAAACACATCCCCTAATTCCTGTAGCACCTGATAGTCCTCCAATCTAGGAGTTTCATCTCATGTTGTCTCCAATTGTTGGTTATGCCTATTGCAAGATCCATCGAAGATTTCACCACTGTAGCAGATGCAGAACAATATGATGACTATCAACTCGAAAAATAAATATTACTACATGTCAGGCAATGCATCATGTTATCATGCAATTTGTGGGTCAAAGAAAGATTAGGAAATGCCGCTCTCGGAGTGATCGTCCAAATTGTATACACACCTGGATTTATCCCTCCTAAGTTGCCATGCTATATTGTCATGGAATTTGATAATTACATTGGCCCTCCATGGGACCAATGACAACCAAAGCACATACCAATTCCACCTTTACAACGAAGTAAACAGGAAACAAATCCACCTTAAGATGGCTTGGGAATTAACTATCCAAAAATCCCAAGGCTTGGCATTAACAAGGTAAACCATCGACATTGGTAACACTAAACATTGAGGCTTGAAATTCATGACAATGTCATGAATGAGAACATTACAAGGAATGTGAATTGTACCATCATTCTCCTTTGAACGATATGTAAAGATGCAAGACACTTCATATGTCTCACTTCGAAAGAAAGAAGAGGCACACCTGCATTCTCTATCTCTTTCACATTTTACATTGTAACTCTCAATTCATGCACTATCCTCGCCAAATGAACATCCCAATGTTGACTTCCAATATAATTAGAGGAAAATTTGATCACTACCTACCCATTTGTTATTTTGTTAACAATTAAATAGATCGAAAACAATTAAACATAGTTTTTATTTATGTAACAAAGTTTTTATTGGTTTAATTCAACAAAGCAGCTAACTACTTTATCACATGTTCCTTTGTTAATATTGCTAGTAGCAACAGATTCCATTTTAGAAACTTAAAATGGGAGCAACAGATTCCATTAAACTGGCTCTTGAAGCCATAACCTTGTTATGGGAGCCTTTTATCATCTTCACAGTAAGTACTGTGTTTTGGTTCTAGTAAAATTTCCCTAAGAAACCTTGTTTCATAGTAATGTACATTTGATATGTCAAGATTGTAATGAAAAATAAATACATAAATCAACACAATCAATACATGAGAAACCTATGATCGATATACCAAAAAGATAGAAGATTGACATGAGGTGTCAATGAAGATTCCATCGTTTGGCTCCTTGCTCTTTTGCTCATTTAGAGCAGTTTTTGACCTGGTCTTTCTGGACATACTCGTAGACTTGGAGGTGAATTCTGATATAAATTTTGCAACCATAATTAAAACTTTACCACAGTAAAAATAACTGAAATTACCATAAGAAACTTATCGGTTGAAAGCTTGAAAACCAGAGGATTGGTGAGCTTTAACAAGAAAATCATGCTAAAAGGTCTCAAGCACAGTTAAAAAACACAGATGAAAATGGTGAACACTTGATAAATTTGAATGAATTAAATAGACCAAACCTCAACGGTGAAATAGGTCTGCGTCGTAGCTTTCAAGGAAACGGACGATTAACACTGAAGCGAGAGAGTGAATTGCGGAGATGAAATCAACCAAAGGAAAAAAGATGGATTGATGATAGGGAAGGAGATCATGAAGTGAACCTGCACGAGAAATAACCGATCGGCAAAGTAAAATGAATTTCCACACTTGATCATAGATCAACGATCAGGAAACATTTCATAAGAGATCGACGATTCTCTTGAATATGTACTTTCTGCATCATTGATTTATTGGGGACTCTTCCGTAGCCATTGATCTAATAACTGATGTGGATTGCATTATTGCGAACACAGTTTTTGAGATTGTAATTCGCATTTGATTGTAGATCGACGTCTAGGAGTGAACCTGTAACGAAATAAATGGTCCAGAAGAATTCTAGAAACAAAGTTGCAGAGGAAAAATTATGGAGGTCCAAAATAGAAAAGTGGGGTTCTACATTCTGCATTCTGCAATCCACAAGATCAACGGTTAGTATAGACTCCACAAGAGATTGACGCCATGAAAAAATATTGATTGTAGGTTCATGAATTTCTTTGATTCAACTCCCACAATTCCCTTTTTGCATCGCTTCTTCTGCACCGTTGATTGCTCGTGGAACCAATCCCGATCGACGATCTATTTTTGGTTGCGGATTATGGATTGTGGGTTCACGAATTTCTCTGATTCAACTACCGCAATTCCCTTTCCGCATCACTTATTTTGCATTATGGATTCCTTGCAAAATCAATCGCAATCGTCGATCTACTTTTTATTGGGAATTGTAGAATGCAGATTGCAGGTTCACGAATTTATCTGATTCAACTCCCGCAATTCATTTTCTGCATCACTTCTTCCACAACATTGATTCCTTGTGGAATCAATCCCGATCGTCGATCTATTTTTGGTTGTGGATTGCATATTGTAGATTACAGGTTCACAAATTTCTCCGATTCAACTCCCGCAATTCCCTTTTCACGTCACTTCTTCTGCACCGTTGATTCCTTGCGGAATCAATCCCGACCGTTTATCTTTTTTTGTTGCAAATTGCGGATTGCGGCTTCACGAATTTCTTCGATTCAACTCCACAATTCCCTTTCTGCATTCCCTTGTTGCAGATTGTGGATTGCGGATTACGGGTTCACAAATTTATCTGATTCAACTCTTGCAATTCTCTTTCTGCATCGCTTCTTCCTCACCGTTGATTCCTTTTGGAATCAATCCACACCCTCGATCTATTTTTGGTTGCGGATTGCGGATTGCGTGTTCATGACTTTCTCTGATTCAACTCCTGCAATTCCCTTTCTGTATTGCTTCTTCTGCACCATTGATTCCTTGCGAAATCAATCCCGACCGTCGATCTACTTTTTGTTCCGAATTATGGATTGCAGGTTCACGAATTTATCCGATTCAACTCCCTAAATTCCCTTTCCGCATCGCCTCTTCCGCACTGTTTCTTCCTTGAGGAATCTATCTTGAACGTCGATTTATTTTTTGTTGCAAATTACGTAATTTGGATTGCAGGTTCACAAATTTCTCTGAATTCCTCTTCCATAATTGCCCTTCTATGTCGAGTCTTCCGCACCATTGATTCCTTGTGGAATCAATCCCGATCATTGATCTACTTTTCGTTGCAAATTATGGCTTCATGAATTTCTCGGATTCAACTCCCCAAATTCCCTTTCCGCGTTGCTTCTTTCACACTGTTGATTCATTGCAAAATCAATCCTGACCATAGATCTACTTTTCATTGTAGATTAAGGAATGCAGTATGCGGGTTCACGAATTTCTCTGATTCAAATCCTGCAATTCCCTTTCCATGTTGCTTCTTCCACACCGTTGATTCCTTGTGGAATCAATCCTAACTGTCGATGTATTTTTTGTTGTGGATTATGGATTGCGGGTTCATGATTTTCTCTGATTAAACTCTTGCAATTCCATTTCCGCATCACCTCTTATGCACTGTTGATTGCTTACGGAATCAATCTTGACTGTCGATTTATTTTTGGTTGTGGATTACGTATTGCAGATTACGAAGTCACAAATTTCTACGATTCAAATCTTGTAATTCCATTTCCACATTGCTTCTTCTACACCTTTGGTTCCTTGTAGAATCAATTTAAACCATCGATCTATTTTTGGTTGCGGATTTCAGATTGTGGGTTCACATATTTCTCTAGTTCAACTCTTTCAATTCCCTTTTCACATCGCTTATTTCACATGGTTGATTCCTTGTGGAATCAATACCGACCGTCGATCTATTTTTGGTTGCGAATTGCAGAATAAGGATTGCGGGTTCACGAATTTCTCCCAATTCTTCCTCAATTTCCCTTCCACATCGTGTTTTCCGCACCGTTGATTCCTTGCGGAATCCATCCCAACCATTGATCTATTTCAGTTACAGACATATAACAATTCTTCTTGGTGTTTCATATAACGCAAATTCTCATTTGATCGTATATTGATGGTCTGGAATGAACCTGCAAAGTTTTGGACGATCTAGATCATTCGAGAGAGGGACATAAATGGTCTATAATAAGAGTTGGACGGTCCTGATCAATCTAGAAAAATTTGTGGAAGCTGATTTTGAGAAGATCAACAATGGTGAATGATTTCAACACAAGAAAAATGAAGATTCACAAATCTGCATTTGATCGTAGATCAATGGTCAGAAAAGACTCCGCAAGAGATCGACGTCGCGGAAACAAAATTTGCGAAAAAGGAATTGTAGAAGTACTTTGAACAAAATTGGAAAACCCACAATATGCAATCTAAAGGTCGATGGTCAAAAAATGATTCTGCAAAGCGATCGAAGGTTCACCGATGTTGCAGAAAGAGAATTGCGGAAGACGAATCTAATCTAAGATCGACGGTCGAGAAAGAGTTTGCAAGCGATCGATGGAGTAGAAGAAGTTTTGTGGAAGTCATTTTTGAGATTTTATGAACTTGGAATCTACAATTCGCAATCTGCATATGATCTCAAATCAACTATTAGATCAGAATCCACAAATAAATCAATGGTGTGAAAAGTACCTTGTGGAAAGGTAGTTGTGGAAAGGAAATTGCGGAAATACCTTTTGAGAAAAGTCAAAATGCAAATCCGGAATCTGCAATCCGCAAATTCGAAGATCAATGAATAGGAAAGAACCTACAGGAAATCGACTTCTTAGAAAAGCTGCGGAATGATAAAATTGTTGAAACCTGAACATCGTAGAAGATCATTTGCAGAAACAAAAAATTATGGAATCTAGGTTGTGAAAGAAGTCTCCGAGAGCATTTTAAATCTGTTAAGGGGGGTTTTTGTCCTACTAGAAATTGGCTGTGCATCAATGGTTTATATATATGCCTACACCACTTGTGAAAGGAATGAACCAATAATTAGAGTATATTATTTATTAGGCGGGCGTGGATGATAGATATAAATATGGTTTTTATTTCTATAACAGAGTATAAAATTGAAGTGTATTCATAAATAGAAGTGTCGTTTTCTTCACCTTCTCTCATTTCACAACATATAGCAATTCTTCTCGGTGTTTCATTTCCCACTTTTTGGGGGTATGCTAGTTAGTTCATGGTACCAAGCATCTCTCTGCAATTTTTCTTTTTTCATGTTTTCAACCAACTTTTAAATGTTTCAAACACAGTAAACCCTTACAAAGTCAAATGAAATTTTAGGGAACTATAGAGATGCAAACAAAACATACTTTGTAGCAATTGTTCACCTCCATCCGAGAAGGTAGAAGTCATTGATGTAAAGAAGCATATATCCAATGAATATTTGGATAAGAGAGGAAAGTAAGGCTTGTGTTACACGCTCATGATTGATCACATTGAAAGTTTTTTTCCGGTAGTTGATACATCCGCAATAGGTAAAGCATACCAAAAATTATGGAATTATTCGTAGGCATCTAGAGTGCCTTTAAATAAGATTGAAAAAAAAAATTCTATAATCTTTGGTATAATTAATTTTTTTTTTAAATATAAACTAATCCCAAAATTATTATTTCATTAGTAATTCAAATTAACTTAAATAACAATAAGCACTATAATATATGTCTTTTAATGAATAATACAAGATTTAAATTATCCATAAAAAAATGGATCACATAAAAGCAATATATATCGATTTCTCTAATTGTTTTACTAGATAGATCTACAGAGATAACATATTTCCAGCATGGTATTATACAAATATATAGATAGTAACTAATTATCATCACACAATGATAAATTATGAAGGAAAAATAGGTGAAAATACATGAAGAAGAAGATGGTGTTAATATTGAAGAACACACACCAATAGTAGCCATCAAAATTTCTATTTTTACTCCCTTGCAAACCTAATAAATGTTACAAATCACCTAAACATACAACAATATAAACATATATTGCCTACACCAATTTATGCAGTCAATTCAAAGGTATTCAACCATAAGTTTCACCCAATCCGTGAAGGATCATGGAGATCAATATGTGTTGCATTCAATCTGCAACCACATAATGTAGTGAGATTTGAAAACCTGTTTTCATTATAGATAAAAACAATCTCCACTACCAATCAATGGCATAAATAGTGCAATTATAAATTATTTGTTAATGCGTTAAAAGATACAAAAACAAATAGGTAAATAATGTAGCATTGGGAGCTCACTTCTCAACATCAAGAGGAAAAGAATCAAATGTGTCATCTTCCTTGTGAAAGAAATTGAATGGTTTTTGACATGCCATCTATTGATAATTCTTGAACCTTAGTCCATCAATGATCATTAACAAATATTTCATAAGAATCTAAAGTTTAGTATCTTATCCAAGGTGTAAAAATAAAACCATTCCCCATAGCAAACTAAGAAGATAATGATAATGCATCAAATATGAAATCTAAAGTCCATCATGAGCCAAGAAATATATAATTTTAATGTCATGAATAAGATACAACATAAAAAATATCATTGTAAGTCATGCTTCAAATAACATGTATGGAGAATTCTACAAAACATTTAAAAAAAAAACAAACAAAGAAGCTATTTCTATAATTTGCAAGGAACAACCATGCTTAGTTGTTGCTGTTGATAATTCCTAGAGGCAGAGTATGCCCCATAACCATACATTGGTGGATTTTGAGATGAAGCAAAACCATAATCTTCATACCCCTGTCTATAACCATAGTGAGTTGCATTCCACTTATTCAGATCTGCTTGAGGTTGAACCTAGCATGCAAGCTAGTCCTATAAAGTGATTTAATTGAGAACATAAGGACAACAAACACCTAGGATTTGGAAAATTTACATGTATAAGTTAATGCAAGGAATTCAGAGAGGACTTAAACGAATATAACTTGGAGCAAAGTAGACCAAAAAGATATTAAATCCAAGAGAGCTGAGGAAATATCAATCTCAAAGGTATAGGGAATCCCAAGCTCCCAATATTTCCAAAAGATTTAAGCCATACAAGTAGTTAAGTTAGAAAGTGAATACTTAGAACCATATTAGGGAACCTTGACCGTCGAGTAATGGAAAGCATCCAATTGAAAGGAAAATGACTTCAACCACAATGAAAATAAAAAAAATCAGACCTAGAGAGGTGTTGCAGCTACAACTGTTCTCCCCAAATTTCTTAAATTTTGGTCCCCTCCTCGTATTTTAGAGTCGTTTTAATCATTGGACCCTTGAGCCTTTTGGGCATGCTTTATTTTCGAATGACTTTGTAGCTTGATTGTCCGCCTGTTTGGAAAGGGCCATGTTTGAATTTCGCGATGGGTCGCGGATGCGGGTTTGGTTTGCTAGTCGAGGATAAGTCAAGTCTTTTCTTCTATAAGACCGTTGTTCCGGAAGTAGAACGGGTTTCAACCTTCGCCGATTCTTAAAGATTTCTGAACACTTAATGTTTTATTGATCGGGCGTCATCTTATCTTAAATCGGCGGCTGATAACTTGTTTTCCTTTCGCCGTTGTGGCTCACAAATCGATTAGTCATCCGAAGCATAAAGAGCTCCGACTGCCGATGTATGTTTACCTTTCAGTCGCATACCCGAGGCCTTTTCTCTTCCGCAGTTGTGGCTGGGCAAGTCTTTTGGCATCCGATGGAAAGTATTCCGACTTCTGACTAAGGCTTTTCCACTCACATTCCGCGTTTCTGTGGCCCTTATCTCTTCTGCTGTTGCGTCTCCCAAAGTGGTCAAGCCTCCAAAGTGTAAAGCGCTCCGATCTCCGTTGTGCCTTGTGTGGTTGTATCTTGTCTTTTTCCGCCATTGTGGCTAGGAAATCTGTTTCGCATCTGATGACATTATCCATTCGATTTTCGATTGAGTTTTCCCGCCCTTTCGTCGCATGCCTATAGCCTTTACCCTTCCACCGTTGCGGCTGGGAAAAGCTTTTGCTTCCGATGCCGGTTTCCTCCCGATTTCCGCTGATGGTGTTGTTATCACAAGCCTGTGGGAGGACGAGGTAGTGGTGTCTGCATGTGTAAAATAATGGTGGTGCACCCAATCATTTCCTGTGGATTAGCCGTTTCTGTCAGTATAATTTTCTGTTATGGTTTGAATGCGTTTCCAATGAATAATGCCCATGGTTTGATTGTAGGTGAGCTCCAGAGATCAATCAAACTTCTGCGGCACGAAGGGAGATGGAACGTTTGATAGTGGTAGAACCGAAACCAATAAGACAAGCGAAGGAGAAGACAGAAGGGGTAATGATAGGGACTCAGACCTGAAGGGTCCGTCGGTTACTCACCCGATAGTGGTTGTGCATGGAAAAGACAGAAAAGAAGGATCTAAAACTTTTGGGGGACTGGAAATTCACACGTTTGGGGGCAGCCCAAATGATCTGCTAAGTAGTTTAAATATTGTAAAGATAGGACTTAGAAAAGGGACTTTTTTCCCTGGAAAAATTTGTAACCATTTGCTTGTAAGAGGAACTATTTTGTTTTACAAACGAAAGACGCAATTTTTCCTTGTTGAAGAAAGCGCAATGTGGAATGTATCAATGTGATTAAATGAGCAATGTTGAAGAGGAACTATTTCATTTTCAGCTGTGTTTCATTGACTGTGAGAGCATTTTAACTTCCTGAACCTATGTTCTTGTTTGAATGTTCTTCGGTACAGTTTATGATGTTTTCCACTGTGAGTAATGAATGTTTTGCATAGACAATTGGCTATCTGGTTGTTGAGATATCTTTAACTGTTCATGTATATTGAAAGAAGTATCAGCTACCTATAACTTTTCATAATGCATGTACAAAATACATCACTCGTCAATGAATGATAATCTTGCTCGCTAGCGATAGGTAGGTAGTTAGTTTTAATTTCTTGTTGTCTATGTGATTTAGATGTTTGTGGATGCCAAGATGAGAGGTAAGAACCTGCGCATCACATTGTGACTTCTCCCCGCATCTTTATCACCCTACATTGTTAATTAGGCACTTGCATCTCATACATTAAGTCAAAAAATACAAAATACACGGTGGACCGGGCTGCAACCGGTAAAACCTTTGTTTTTGTTACTTGACCTACGGTAGCTGGAACGCAAACTAGACGGATTCCCTATACCAAACGGTCAATGGGATAGTTGGGAACGTTGATTGGGGAGAATCGCTTACTGTTGCTGCTTGCAAATTTCCATGCCTCAATAGTTTTTGGCGCTAGAAGGAGGGCCACCAGTGCATGGCTGGCCGAGGAAACCCGTTTTCCCGAGATTATTCCACCGGTAATAGTTCTGAAAGCAGTGGGTTCCATAATCCAATTCCAGATGAAAGGAATAGAGAACATCTATATTCTATTGGCAACGAAGTTGTTAATGACCTGAGAAGACACACCAGGGCATATGTAAAGAAGATTGGAGGATTGCCAATTATTCCTGAATTGCCCAGAAGAGAATATAAAAAGAAAGATCATCCTATAATAGAAGACTCAGTGCTGGTTGGAGACTGGGAAGAACTTGTAGAAACAACCTTACAGGAAGTTGTACTACCTTTGAATCAAAAAGGCCCAAATACCCCTCATAGTTCTCCTACTCACACTCCTGTTGGCTCACCTCCTCACTCTCCACCCCTACTCATGGCAGGAGTAAATCCTAATCCACCACCTAACCCACCCAACCCACCAAATCCACCACTTGCCTAGAGAGCCAGATCACCTCTAAATCTAATGCCACTGTTACATGATCTACCTCAAGCCTTTGATAAGATGTTTCCTAAATTCGATCCAAGTGAAAACATACTAGTAGATGATCACCCACAAAGTTTTTACTTGGCGATAGAAGGGTTGAGGGATGGGGAGTATGAAGATGTAGTCTGTAGACTATTCCCTCATACCCTTAAAGGAGCTGCAGCATCATGGTACTTTGGGTTTGCTGCTAACTCTATCCTTGATTGGGATGCCCTCGAGAGAATTTTCAGAAGTAAGTATGCGATTCAAAAGACCCATGCAACCCTCATGAAAGGACTATGCGCCTTGAAGAAAGAGAGAAAGGAGAAGGTGCATAGTTTTAGTCAAAGATTTGCAGCATACCTCAAGAATTTTTCTAATGCCGACAAGCCTTCGGACAAGGTCCCGATCGAATATTATACATCATCCTTAGGCCCTGATTTGGCCATGTTTGCCAAAGGTAGGGCCAAGCCTACGTTGGCGGAAACATATGAAGAGGCAGAAGTAGTGGAGGCTGAAAGAGAAAGTATTGAAGATTATCCCAAACAGTCAGGAGAGAAAGGGGCAGGAAGAAAAGCCTTATTTTTTGCCAAGCCTAAGGAGGAGAAATCACCAGAGTTTGAAAATATGGCAAAAATGATGCAGAAGCTTTCCAACAAAATCATAGACTTGGAGAAAGAGAAGGAATCTCAAAAGTTCTATAGGCCCTATTATAAGAAAAGAGAGGATAACAATCAGTCCCAACCTCCTCCGCACAATACAGCATCTATGAATCTGGCAGAGGTAGGAATGGACAATTTTTGCACTTTCCACCAACAGCCACATTCTGAGAAGAATTGTCCTCAATGGATAAACTCGATGACATTAGTCATGAATCAACTGTTGGATTCTAGATTAACAAAAGAGGGAGATGAAGAAAGAAAAGAGAATTCTGCTTCTACTTCTACTAAAGAACAGGAAGAGGAAACTATGGCTTTGTGGAATTCTGTTTCCTTATTTGATGCTGAAGAGGAAAAGACTCAGGGGTACAAGGACATCATGGAAACCAACGTAACAACAAGGAGCAAAGGGGTGGTTAAAGAAGACATTCTTATACTCCTAAAGATCAAGAGGCTGCAAAGAAATGTTAAGAAGAAATTTCAAAATAAATCCTCAGCTGATAAAATTCCAGAGTTCACTATTACCAGCCAAGAGCCTAAGCAAAATGATACAACGGCCAAGCCAGATGAAGATAAGGTGAATGCTGATAGAACTCATCCCACAGAACAACAGATGGATTATGATGTCGTGGAGGATTTAAAGAAGATAAAGGCAAACGTTTCACTATTCGAGATGTGTAAAGTGTCGCAGCAAAAAGAAATACTGTTGAAAGCACTTGAAGCATCGGAAGAGAGGATGCCCACTAACAATCAACTAAAATAAGAAGAAGAAATTGGAGAAAGCAGCAGTGGAGGTAAGTCTAAGAACAAGCATCCACCTTTCCTCCTTACGTTTGAAATCTTTAATCATAATGTACATAATTTATTGGTAGAATCAGGGGCGACTGTTAATGTCATGCAGATATCAGTTTGTAAAAAGATCAATGGGCAGCCTAAGCCGTCCATGTGGAGAGTTGTTCAATTGGACAGGACGGATGTAAAGGTAATTGGGGAGATGGAAGATGTCCTAATCCTTCTGGCATCAAATGATAAAGTATGCCAGGTCATTAATATCATGGTGGCTGACATACTAGACGCGTACGGTCTTGTCCTGAGCAGAGATTGGCCGGGTAAACTAAATGGATATTTTGCCTCGGATTGGTCGCATATGTGGCTGTCGTACAAAGGAAGTCTGAACCAGATTAATATTTTAAGAGAACCTCACATGAAACACAATGTCACTCAATTGGAGGGGAAGAATGAACCAGTGGATTCTATCTTGGGAAACTATTTTATTGAGTTGGAACCTAGAAATTACCAAGCAGAAGAAGCCAGCAACACTTCAGACACCCAGCCTGATCTCCTTCGATTTTCGCAGGCTGATGAAATTGACTGTAAAATAGTAGATTTAGCTATAGGAATAGACTCGCATTCAGTAGTTAGTGATTTTTGGTCTTTGTTTTTTGATGTCTCTAAAACATTAGAAGGGTCAGGGGCCGGCTGTGTCCTGATTGACCCCCAGAAGAATAAACACTTTCTTGCATGTAGATTAGAATTTGAATGTACGAATAATACAGCTGAGTATGAAGCACTTGTGCAGGGCTTGAGGAAAGCAATTGAACTCAAGGTAATTAATTTAAAAGTTTTCGAAGATTCAGAAATAATTGTAAAGCAAATCAGAAATCAAATACATTGTGTTTCTCCTCACTTGAAAGCTTATCAAAATGAGGTATGGGACCTACTTAAATGCTTTAAAGCATTCAATATTATTTCAATTCCAAGACTAAAAAACGCAGCAGCTAACTTGTTAGCCACTTCGGTCGCTAGGCTTGTACCCACTAATAATCGATGTACTATTGAATTGCTTTTCAGGCCTTCGGTACCTGATATGATCACCAACCTACGAGTGTTTGATGATGACCAGCAGATTATAGAATGTTTGATGAATGACGAGGTATTCAAAGGAGAAATTATAGATGATGAAGTGCATGAGGCCGAGATGAAGTATAATAATTTCATCCCCAAAGGAGTCAGAATGCTAGAAAAGATGTTTGATTTAAATGAAAAATTCAGAAGACCAGCCAACGTGAAGACTCATAGCTCTTCTCTATAGTTCGAGCTGATAAATTTAGGGACTGAGACGAATCGTAAATTTCTGAATCTCGGCAAATGTTGTTCACCAACAGAAAGAGATAAGTTCGTAAGTCTGTTTAAACAATATAAATATGTTTTCGCCTGGACGTACGAAGATTTGAAGACATACGACACCAGCATCATCAAGCATGTCGTCCCCATCAAATTCGGCATCAAGCCGTATCAGCAACCTTTAAGAAAAATGCATCCAAAGTTGGAACCGCTGATTCAGAGTGAAGTGAAGAAATTATTAGATGATAGAATCATTTTTAAAGTCAGACACTCTGAGTGGGTATCAAATTTGGTACCGGTAAGAAAAAAATCTAGAGAAATCAGACTATGCGTGGATTTCAGAAATTTAAACCGCTCTTCAGATAAAGATAACTACCCTGTGCCACCCATGGAGCAATTGCTGCAAATGGTCTCAGGTTTTGAACTTTTTTCATTATTAGACGGTTTCTCTGGATACAATCAAGTATTGGTAGCTGAAGAAGACAGGTTGAGGACAACGTTCAGGACCAAATGGGGAACCTTTGCCTACAGAAGGATGCCCTTTGGGCTTATAAATGCGGGAGCAATGTTTCAGAGGGCTATGGATATAGCTTTCCACAGATTGATTGGTTGAAGTGCTGTAGTATACATTGACGATATTACGATATTCTCTAAGAAAAGAGAAGAGCATGCATTTCACTTAAGGCATATTTTTGAACGATGCCGGAAGTATGGCATCTCACTCAATCCTAAGAAGTGTGTGTTCGCTGTCATAGAGGGCAAGTTGCTGGGTCACATAGTGTCAAAGCAAGGGATCTCCATTGATCCAGAAAGAATTAAGGCCATTGAACAAATCCCCTTGCCCCATAATAAAAAGGGGATGCAATCATTCATGGGAACTATAAACTTCGTGCGAAGATTTGTGTCGGATTTCGCTTAGATTGTCAAACCACTGCAGCAGATGGTCAAGCAAAATGCACAATTCAAGTGGACTGATATTGAAAAGAATGCATTCAGCAAAATTAAAACTGTTGTTGCACACTTACCCTCCCTGAAAATCCCAGACTTCGATAAAGACTTTATACTGTATACCTTTGCATCCGATGATTCGCTAGCAGCTGCGCTTACACAAAAGGAAGATGGGGGGGATGAATTCCCAATATCCTTTATGAGCACTGGTCTACAAGGGGCCGAATTAAATTACCCGGCCATTGATAATTAGGCTTACGTAGTATTCAAGGCCGTAAAGCAATTCAGGCCTTATATTTTAAAAAATCGAACCAAGGTGATTGTCCCCTACCCAGTTGTAAGATCCCTTCTTGTACAGAAGGAGTTAGGAGAAAGAAGGGGCAACTGGATAACAGCTCTTCAAGAGTACGAACTTGAATTCAAGCCAGCATCTATAGTCAAAGGACAAGGGTTGTGCAAATTGATGACTGAAAATGGAAGAAATGAAGAACACGCCTGGGAGGATGAAACCGAATTACATTTAATGGATGTATGTCCTTTGTTTACAGCTGCTGAGTCTTTGTATAGAGATCTCGTGCATTACCTACAGGTAGGACTATTGCCAAAGCATTGGAATTCTAAGCAAAGAAGAGCGCTGCGTCTCAAATCAACTTCCTATCAAATTGTTGAAGGAGTATTATTCAGAAAAAATTATGACGGAGTTCTTCTCAGATGCTTAGAGAAAGAATATGCAAAGAAAGTAATGTCAGAATTGCATGATGGTCCCGCTGGGGGACATTACTCAGGGGATACTACAGCTCACAAAATCCTCAGAGTCAGTTACTACTGGCCTACGCTCTTCAAAGATGCACACGCACATGTTAGGAAGTGTGATATTTGCCAAAGGTGTAGTGGGAGACAACCTAAAGCAGCAGCACCCCTAAATCCTGTGATGATCACGGAGCCATTTGAGCAATGGCGGTTGGATATTATTGGAGAAATAAAACCAAATTCCTCCCTACAACACAAGTACATTCTGAATGCGATGGATTATTTCACTCGATGGGTCGAAGTAGTACCGCTGCGCAAAATAAATCAAGACGAAGTCATCAGCTCTCTGCAGGACCACATCATGACCAGGCTTGGAGTTCCAATTTCCTTAGTTTTTGATAATGCTACATACTTTTCATCAATTAAATTAACTGCTTTTTCTCATAATAAAGGGATAAAATTGCATTATTCTACTAATTACTATCCACAAGGAAATGGCCTGGCTGAATCCACTAATAAAAATCTGATTAGAATTCTAAAGAAGACTGTAATAAAAAACCAGAGGAGTTGACACTCCGCTTTACCAAATTCCCTTTGGGCCGACAGAGTCACCCCCAAGTCTGTGATAGGAGTGTCACCCTATACCCTTGTGTATGGTAAATAAGCTATTCTTCCCCCCAATATCATGCTACCATCTTCCATAATGGCTCAAGAGTCTAGGGGGTCGGATGACGAAGATTTGCAGATGAGGATATCGAATTTTCTGAAAGCAGAAGAGGCTAGATCTAAAGCCAAAGAACGCTTTAAGCAACATCAGGAGGTACTAAAGAAGTGGTTTGACAAACATAAAGCTGGAACAAAAGACTTTGAAGTTGGAGACCTAGTCCTCAAATGGGATCACCCCCATGATGAGAAAGGGAATCATACTAAATTCCAGCAGTTGTGGGTAGGCCCTTTTCAAGTTGCAGGAAAGCTTACCCCTTCTACTTATAAGTTGCAAGATCTACAGGGGTGGGAAGAGAACTTACCAGTCAATGGTTTGGTTCTCAAGCCTTATTTTTCCTGATTTTTCTTTGAGTTCTTCTGTCTTGTATATAAATAAGCTGTTTGGCTGTCTTTTGAGTCATGTTTTTTATTTTTTGTTTTAGTTTAAGTTTTATTGATTTCAATAAGGAGAACGAACCTGCGGTTGCATGAAGAACATCCAATATTTTTTGGGATTGATAAACGTTTTTGGGTATCAGACTGTGTGTTGGTGTTTATCTGAAAGAACTTCTTCCAGTTTTAGCAGTTTTCTCGAATAGCTCTATGTGCATTGAAGTCTTGCTTAACCCCTGTGAAATAAACCGGATTCAAAGAGTCTGGAATACTATGTTGTGGCCCCATTGATATCACACTTAAAATGTTCTAAGGGGCGACAGCAGAAGACCCATGGAAAGGAGCAAGGTGAATAGTATATTAAATATAAATGATCCCATGCCAAGAAATGAACACCAAAAGGCAAATCAGAGTCAAAAACTCTTGTGGAAGCATCATATATTAAAGAAAATGCTGAATCATGAGTACTAAATTGCCAAAGTTCCTCTTCGTTCATGAGCTGAAACATGAAATACACCACTCACACAAAAGGACACTATGGGATAGAGGAGCCTGAATTAAAATTTAGAAAGAAAGGCATACAGGAGGACTCATGAAAAGGGACAAAAGTCCAAAGGCACAAAAAAGTGCCAAAATGGCATGGGAATGTGGAACAAATGAATATTCTTGTTTACCATATGCTACAATCCTGTGGTGTCCAAGCTATTAGCTACCTGAAGACAAAAGTAATAATTAAACTCATCCTCTGGCCTCAACAGAGTTATCTAAACTTGAAAATCTTGGTTTCCACTCTCCCAAATTGGACTATTATCAATGATTAAAGGTACACACTTCTGTCATTCGAGAAATCCAAATGGCTGGAGGAATTCAATAGATGCATTTATTGTTAAACAGTCTGTCACTCAAAGAATAATCGCCCAGAGATCTAGGTTCACCAGGTAATCGCCAATTGTTGCAGCTGCAACTGTTCTCCCCAAATTTCTTAAATTTTGGTCCCCTCCTCGTATTTTAGAGTCATTTTAATCGTTGGACCCTTGAGCATTTTTGGCATGCTTTATTTTCGAATGAATTTGCAGCTTGATTGTTTTCCTGTTTGGAAAGGGCCATGCTTGAATTTCACAATGGGTCGCGGATGCGGGTTTGGTTTGCTAGCCGAGGATAAGTCAAGTCTTTTGTTCTGTAAGACCGCTGTTCCGGAAGTAGAACGGGTTTCAACCTTCGCCGATTCTTAAAGCTTTTTGAACACTTAATGTATTATTGATCGGGCATCATCTTATGTTAAATCGATGGCTGATAACTTGTTTCCCTTCCACCGTTGCTGCTCCCAAATCGATTAGCCATCTGAAGCGTAAAGAGCTCCGACTGTCGATGTATGTTTATCTTTCAGTCGCATACCTGAGGCCTTTTCTCTTCCGCAGTTGCGGCTGGGCAAGTCTTTTGGCATCCGATGTAATGTCTTTCGACTTCTGACTAAGGTGTTTCCGCTCGCGTTCCGCGTGTCTATGGCCCTTGTCTCTTCCGCCGTTGTGGCTCCCAAAGTGGTCAAGCCTCCAAAGTGTAAAGCGCTCCAATCTCCGTTGTGCCTCGCATGGCCGTATCTTGTCTTTTTCCGTCGTTGTGGCTAGGAAAGCCCTTTCGCGTCCGATGGCATTATCCATCCGATTTCCGATTGAGTTTTCCCGCCCTTCCATCGCATGCCTGTAGCCTTTACCCTTCCACCATTGTGGCTGGGAAAAGGTTTTGCTTCCGATGTCGGTTTCCTCCCGATTTCCACCGATGGTGTTGTTATCACAAGCCTGTAGGAGGACGAGGTGGTGGTGTCTGCATGTGTAAAATAACAGTGGTGCACCCGATCATTTCCTGTGGATTAGCCGTTTCTGTCAGTATAATTTGCTGTTATGGTTTGAATGCATTTCCAACGAATGATGCCCGTGGTTTGATTACAGGTGAGCTCCAGAGATCGGTCAAACTGCTGCGGCACGAAGGGAGATGGACCGTTTGATAGTGGTAGAACCGAAACCAATAAGACAAGCGAAGGATAAGACAGAAGGGGTAACGACAGGGACTCAGACCTGAAGGGTTTGTTGGTTACTCACCCGATGGTGGGTGTGCACGGAAAAGACAGAAAAGAAGGATCTGAAACTTTCGGGGGACTGGAAAGTCACACATTTGGGGGAAGCCCAAACAATCTGATGAGTAGTTTAAATATTGTAAAGATAGGACTTAGAAAAGAAACTTTTTTCCCTGGAAAATTTTGTAACCATTTGCTTGTAAGAGGAACTATTTCATTTTACAAATGAAAGCCGCAATTTTTCCCTGTTGAAGAAAGTGCAATGTGGAATGTATCAATGTGATTAAATGAGCAATGTTGAAGAGCAACTATTTCATTTTCAGCTGTGTTTCATTGACTGTGAGAGCATTAACTTCCTGAACCTATGTTCTTGTTTGAATGTTCTTCGGTACAGTTTATGATGTTTTCCACTGTGAGTAATGAATGTTTTGCATAGACAATTGGCTATCTGGTTGTTGAAATATCTTTAATTGTTCATGTGTATTGAAAGAAGTATCAGCTACCTGTAACTTTTCATAATGCATGTACAAAATACATTATTCACCAATGAATGATAATCTTGCTCGCTAGCGATTGGTAGGTAGTTATTTTTAATTTCTTGTTGTCTATGTGATTTAGATGTTTGTGGATGCCAAGACGAGAGGTAAGAACCTGCGCATCACATTGTGACTGCTCCCCACATCTTTATCACCCTGCATTGTTAATTAGGCACTTGCATCTCATACATTAAGTCAAAAAATACAAAATACACGGTGGACCAGGCCGCAACCGGTAAAACCTTTGTTTTTGTTACTTGACCTACGGTAGCCGGACCGCAAACCGGACGGATTCCCTATACCAAACGGTCAACGGGATAGTTGGGAACATTGACTGGGGAGAATCCCTTACTGTTGCTGCCTTCGAATTTCCAGGCCTCAACAAGAGGCTTATGGGTAGTCCTGAATTTTTGCAAAGGTTATTAAAAGTCATGTTAGTAGTTGGAAACCAAGAACAAAGTACAAATGTCTAAAAATAACAACATTGTAAGTTAAGTCTTGTAGTCTCTGAGCTACCCTATATAGGTAGGTCACTGATAGAGTTATATAATCTTTATATATATATATATATATATATATATATATATATATATATAGAGAGAGAGAGAGAGAGAGAGAGAGAGAGAGAGAGTGGTTGTAGGCCTTTGCACAAATTTATTAAGCAATCTAGTTAAAAATATTTATGTCTAAGTTACTCTACTAGTTATAACTACATAAAATGCTTAGTTATAAAGTTTGGTGATTTTGTTCCACCACGATTGGGGTGGGGCATGTAACATCTCCAATTTGTGTCAAAATATTGACCAAAGAATTTATGTGTCCATCATCTTCGTGAGGAATATGTGTTTGGAAACTATTTAAATTGACATGTTAACTAATTGCTGCTATAAAATAAAATTAAACAATGGAAAGAAATCCATGATTATGTGTAAGTTTCTCTTAGTACAACATGTTATATCAAATTCACAACACATAGAATAGTTGATTAAAAACAATAAAGGGAAAAGAGGAAGTTTTATATTTTGGTAAATAAATTTGATAGTGATTTGTGCATTATCATCTTTTATTTAATTTTAAAAGATGAAGCGAATTATATTTTAATATAATTAGCGTATTTTCAGCTAATTAGAAATTTTACATATGAAAAATGATAAGGGATTGGCAAAGTAATAGTAAGTGCAATACATGATACCAAAGTTTGTTCATAACAAAGCATGTCTGACCTTGGAGTTTCAAACTAATGTGATTGAAATAAAGAAGTAAGGAAGAAGTAATTTTAACAATTACTTTGATTTGACTAATCTGTTGACACCAATTTATAAAAATATATATGGTGTGTTGATATAAGCACGACAAAGCATGTGATTGGGAGAAAAAAAGGGATGGTTATAGATGAAAGAGAAAATAACATATGATTGGAGGGAAAAAATGGATTGTCAAATAGAAAAATGGAACAATTCATCTTAGAAACAACCCCTTGTAAATCAATGCTGAGGTATAATTCCTCTCCTTCATAATTAAAAATACGAAGTACAAAATGTTGAAGACTATATTTTTCTTAGCTAGTCAAATGTTGACAATAATTTGAAATATGATGAGACATATGGTCAAAAGTATGGTTTCTTAGGAGATCATACTAAATAGTTTATACTCACATCAATTAGATTAGAGAAGGAAGGAATGCTCGTTTTTGGTGAACAACGCACCCAACACCCAACCATGTTTGCCTTTGGAGAGTAGTAGTGTCCATTGTGGTATTAGAGGTTTAGACATCTAAGAGTTTCTTATCAGTCATTTTAGTTTGAACAAAAAAAACATTGTATATATATTACCAACATTTAAGAGCACAACAAATCTTTGTTCTAATTGTGTTGTGGGTAAATTAGTATAGATATATTTTAAACCCAGATCTATCAAGCACCGAGAGGGATCCAATTTCTTGAGGTGTACAGTTTTTTCCTTTGAATCCCTGTGGCTATTTGATAAATATGGGTTTAAAATGGATGTATGCTAGTTTAATTTTTTTAATATTTTATTTAAGTTATATGTAATTTATATTGTTCATTTTCTATTTTTTAAGATATTTTTATTTATGCCAAGTAAGAATAACATGACTAACGTGACATGATCTTCCCCATACTGGGCTAGAGAACACTTCGCTTCTCTCGAGAAAACAACACATTAAATTTTGAAAATGGAAAATCCAATCTAATCGATAACAATTTGTATTGCCAATTTTGAAAACTCTTTTATTGGGATCAAGTTCTTTTTTCTATTTGCAAATTATTTTTCTTGAAAGATGCATGTTCTTTATAAAGAAAAAATAAGAACCCTTTTAGTATTTCTAGACTTCAAAAGTTGTATTTAAATTGGACACCACATATTAATCCCTTGCACAAATCCAAATGGATAGTATATGACTATGGAATTTCAGAAAAAAAAATTCTGGATAAGGGATAAAGAGGGACTTGACACCTTGTTATGCACCACGACATAATGGGGTGTGTTATTTGTTCAATTCATTCACATGTGGAATTCAACAGATCTTTCTTAAAGACATTACCAGTTCATAATAAAAGCATAATACAACAAATCATGCCACATCTTGGCTATTTGGCACTTTGTTTTATCAAAGTCAAACCTTTAGTTGATTGATTTTTGGGTTGCACTACTTTTGCTTCACTTGGAGGCATGATTTGTGTGAGATATCCTTTGATAATTATGTGACTTTGAGAATTGTGGAATTCGGCTACCTCCATGACATTAATGGCCAAGAACTAGCTTGCATTTTTCTATTTGGTGTATGAAGTTGGTTTAATATTCCATCTCGTGAATGGATGGTTCTGTGGATTCTTAAAGGCTTTATTAAGTACATGGGATCCCACTAGTGGATTGGAATCATTCACATTGAATCTAGTTTACCATTCAAGCTTCATCTTTGCCTACAAAAGAAGACCATGTGGTTGCATTATAATGCTTTTTTTTATCTTGGAGCATTTTCTTGGCACTAAAGTAGACATTAAATGTTATGTTTTCATATTTAGCACTAGTTTTAGTGGCCAATTTAGTGGCAAGTTTAGCATCAAATTTAGTGTTGGGTTTAGCAACATGACATTTAACACAAGGTTTAGCATTGAATTTAATTATAGGTTTAGCACTAACTATATGTGCAAGGTAATCTTATTAACACCTGAATTTCAGTCAAAAGGAACTCTACTATGGATCACCCTTAATTATTTAGGAATAAACTTAAAGGAAAACCAATCAAATGAAATAATAGCTACTCCACAAGTATTTATAATCAGTTTGAATTGTCATATATTAAATCACAATCTAGAACACCATGCCATAGTCTTTTATTTATCTCAAATAAAGAAATATTATTGTAAGAATAATTTAAGAAACTTGTTCAATGACAAATGGCGCATAGATATTCTCTACGGTTTTGTAAATACATTCATTAACCAAATTCACTAAAGAAATTATGTGAAATCAAATCATCACATGAAAGGAAATAAAAGACAAATACTCAAGTAAGCTAAACTAACGAACATGAAAAAGAAACTATTCTAATAATGATGCAATGCATACCATGACATGGGGCCCTTCCTAGCTTGGGATACACTGCAAGAAATGGTCATAGAACTAGACGATAATCAACACACCATTAAATATTTAGTAGGCTTGTATTAAAGCTCAGGATTAAATTTATCAATACATAACAATAATACTCATGAATTCTCTCAATGTATGAATATGCATCCTCTCTAGATCTTCATTCATCTATAAAGATGATCAAGCTATATAAGCCATGTTTATATAATAGTTACAATACGAAATGAGTAACATTAACTAAGATATCATTGAATATCAAATTCTCATGGTTCTTCTAACCAACTATGACTAATTGGAGTTCAGATCTAAAAGGATATTATCTTAATTGAAATAGGGGATCACGCCTTTTACCAATTCAAGTGTAGGGGATCCACCATACTAACTTCTTTGACCATCGCACAAGAGATCCACTAATTCTCCTCTCGGGTTGATAATTTCATGACAGAATGCATGCAAATATCCATGCAACCTAGTTGCTCCTGTGTATTTGATTTGGATTCTTGAGTAGAAATCTGTAAATTCATCTTGAAACACCCCTTTATAGTGTAGGTTGACCTGAGGTTTGGTCGTGATCCAATTTTTTCCCTGTTTGGTTTGAAATTCATTTGAGGAACACAAGACCATCTCCAGAGGATTTTTAACAATCTCCAAGTGGTGGATCTTCATTTGAGATAATGCAACCATAAGAAACATCAAAATGGTTACAATATTTGAGCATATTTTACGTGATTTGTGATTCCTATAATAATGGATTAGTATAATGATATTAAAACCGATTTGCATACCAAAAGTTGGAAATATGTGAAATAGAAAACTTTTACCTTGAAATCCTCCTTGAGTTGTAGACCCTATAAAAATGTGAATAATGCGGGAAAAGGGATAGTAATGAGGTATATAGGGGAGAAACTTATACAAGTCAAAATATATGACTTACATTGAAAAAAGTCTCAAAATGTAGACCCAACAATGTTCCTTTCTTAGGGAGTTGTGTTGACCATGCAAGTGTTGTTAGGGATTAAGTAGGCACATAACTGACAAATATAGGTGACTTTGTGATAATATCATACAAATGCACTCTCCTTAAAAAGTAAACTAAGTCATGTAGGTATATCAAAGGTTAACGTGTCCTAGAATTGCCTCATTATGTAGTTAACTCTTTCATGCACGCGAAACCAATGCTTAACTAGACATGCATGTGATACTAGAGTGTAATTGGAAAAAATTATCCAACTTTCATGCATTAGGAACTTCACTAATTCAAAATATCCAAGTAGAGTTCATTAGGTAGTCAACTAAGCTAAAAATTCTTAAGTGTAGAAATCCCTAAAAATGGGGGCTTAACTAGTTTCAGAGGGTACCTTTCACCCTAAAAAATGGGGTTTTATCATGCAAGTGTGCCCTTGGACCTAAAATTAAGGGGATAGCTCCATTAGGAGATAAGTTGTCACCTAGAAGTGGAAAACATATGAAAATTGGGTGCATGTGCACCAACAATGTCTTGTTTTTCAATATTGGACAAAACGGATGGCACTAGGTAAAACTAAAATGTTGATATCTTCAATAAGAAATAAAGAACTAAAAAATTTCCATTCTATTCTTGTTCACCAACAAGAATTCAGAACTTTGTCATTGTCAATTCCTAGGGAAATAAATATTTCAATTTTGTCCCCAACAGTGACTATAATTCAAATGTTGTTCTTTGAGATGTTGTTGGCTAGGGAACAATGACAAGGAACCCCATGAGATAAATTTATCCCCGCATTAGGTTGTTATGAAATAACCAAATAACCAAAGGGGGTTCTCCAATATGAAACACAAATTATAGAAATAAAGTGGTACTCACTATGGAGCTACCTTTGAACTATGGCCTACATGAGTAATACATTATCTCTTACTTCCTCGGTTATTCTCTAATAAATATTCTCTTACTATTGCTCAACTATGAAACAATAAAATAACAACATCAAATGGAACCCCTTCTCCTCATAATGGTTCAGTATTTACCATAGATCGATAATCGTCTAGGGTTAGTTTTATGATTTGTATGCCTCAACTCGTAATTAAGGTTATGATTTTGGACCCTCCCGAATGTCCATGAAATTCCACACATGACTAGCTTGACATGTGTGGGTAATGCAATATGATGTGGGATACACTTGATACACTTTATACCATGGTGGTAAACTAGATAGGTAAGCTTATATGAGACATAACATGGGTTGATACGTAAATTTAATATTAGTGGAACTTCATGATAGGTAAATTACCATTGCTTGTTTGTATTTTCTTATTATAGTGGAACTTCATCAGTTTGATGGCACTGTGGACTTACGGATTTATTATTTTGTGGACTTTGTATATGTGTTTGTGATGTTAATGTTATGAATTATGTTCATGTTTTGATTATGTCTCTAACATGCAAATTTAATATAAGATGGTATGTGGATACTAATTTAGAGTTATATTTCAGACAATGAACATCAAATCAAATGCATGGTACATTGAAAATGATTACACTTTTGTAATGAAATATGTATGCATAACGATGATTACACAATATTGCATGATCTTGTTTTAGGAGACTAACCTATAGGTTTAAAAGAGCAAAGTGATAGTTGAGTCCTATGAAATGGGAGTACATTGATGGCATGGATTCCAAAAGAGAAATGGAATGTGAATGATTCATTATTGTTGTATATGATTATTGTTTTATTATCATGATGTGTGGAAAGGTGTAGAGTTTCGAGAAAATCGAACTAGCAAAATTGGTTTTTCAATGACCAAACCTAAGTACGAAAATTGCAATGCATGCACTATTTTGATGTAGACATAATCTCTTGTTCCATCAGGGGGGTGGATGCATTACCCACTATTTATCCCTTGAAATGAGAGTCACGGGAGGGTTTTTCCATGACACATGCCCCAAGGTTTATAATGATGACTGGTGGGTTCCTGTTGGGGAAGCTTGTTTGATGTAGTCGGCACTTCCGCTTATGCTTTCTAACTAGAGCTAGGTCATGTAGTTGATGCTTCAGGGTATTCCAACAGAGGAAACCACTTATACTATGAAACAATAACTCGACACAGCTCTCTTTTTTCTCTCTCCTACTTTTAGTAGCTATTTTTACCTCCATTTAAAAAATGGTTATACCCATATCACACATTTTCATTTTAAGGCATTTTTTGGGCCTTTGAATCATCTTTGTCTTAAAATATTATTACGTTCTATTTTCAAGTGTGTTTTTTAGACATTTAACAAAATAACATACATTTAGAAGAAAATTATATTGAAAAACATATACATTTTGCAGATTTTTTCTTTAAAATAAGACATTTTTATAGACAAAATAAGACTTTTCTATTGACAAAATTCTAAGAAATTCCAGCAAATAAAGACATTTAAAACCATTTTCAATGGATTTTTTATATAAAAATGGTACTATCTCATACTATATTAAAAAATGTTACGATTGACATAAATTCAAGAAAAACTATACCATATATTTGTAATTAACATATTAAAAACAATATATATAGAAATTTTATTTCTAAAGTAAAGTCTGAAAGTCAAAAAAGTACTAATATATCTTATCAAAAAGTTGTCAAATTTAACATTTTCTTCAAGACATTAAACTAATCAACAATATCATGCAGGCCAAATTCTTCATCGAAATTGGAATTTTCTGGAGCTTGGATTTCCTCAAGGACATCAATGTCCTCTTCCATTGGGTCTTCTATGTCTGCAAGATGGAAAAAGTGGTCCTTCCAAAAATCCCTCCTAATGGGGGTTGAGGCTCTTTTGACATCTTCGCCACAAGTGTTTCACTAAACTCTCATTTCTTCAAATCAACTTCTTGCAATTCATCTGGAATAAATTGAATAGCATTAATTCTTTTCTTGATGTAATTGCATTGTAGTGGATCATTATAAATGAATGTGCAATTTATTACTTTCTGTAAGGAGCATGCTATTTTTATACCTAATCACCCAGAAAAAAATATAGCTAAGACAAATAGCATAAGGAAGCATACTTTAAAAAAAATTAATGAATAATAATAAAAAAATAAAACTTGAAATATGTTTCCATATGTAATATCTGAAATTTTACATGAACCCAAGAACAAATCTAAGACCCAATCTCTTTCTCTTGAAAATGTATCTATGAGATAATTAATCAACGCTTGTGGCTTTTGATAGATTTTTACAGTCACTCCTTTCAAATCCCTTTCTTCATATGTCAATTTTTTAACCATCCCATTATAAGTCAACATCTAACTATATTTGCCTTCACTCTTATCATCGATTAAAAGATATTCATAAGTCTCATCTTTTGTCCAAGTTGCAAGATGTATGTTCTCAATATCATTAAAAAATGGATCACTACTGGAGCTACGAATATTAGGATTTTTCCTGTATCCAAAAAAAAAAATTAATTAACTTATCAATAAATATAAGTGATTTATAAATTCAAAACTTGATAATATAGTGCAAATATATTACCAATAAAGTTGCTCCCTTGTTTTTTCTTTACCCTTGAAGGATGTCAACACCCCCCCTAATTGTGTGTCAGAATGAAAAAACAACGAATATCCATAGTGGTGATGTTGTGACATCTAGAAATCCATAAACCATTTTATTGAATGATTGATAAGTATAAGGCTCACAATCATAAGTAGTGTTTCTGATATTGTATCCATGAGGGATATATGCAATAACTAGGGCGTACTCTTTTTAAAAACAATTTTGCAATGTCTACACAATCAACTAAAATGACTTTATATTGCATAGTGTCGAGCCCATTCCAAATATAATGATCAAGTGTATCATGAAGTTCAACGTTTGCAAGACGTTGTCTCCTTTGTCATTCCATTAGGGGAATTTTGAAGGAAAAAATGGGTCTAAAAAAAATGTACCATCTAAATCAACTTTATAAGAACCAATCAAATTCTAGATAATGACATCATCCCTTATGGTTGAGGTGACATTGCTTCAGTTAAAGCTGGTTACTTGTCAAATTCTAAAAGAAGGATGAAAATCCTTGGTTATCCATACTCATAATCGAAAAAATATTCATAAATTAATTTCAAATATAATATTTATATACCTAGTACTCTTAAAGTAAAGTACTTTCTCTTTTAAATATAAAAATATATTATTAATAAAAATTCAAAAATAAAATAATGAGTTAACCTTTTTTTTTTTTTAATAATCGAAAAACCTTCTATTAAGTTGTGAAAATAAAATTACAGTGTTCAAATTGGTGCCATGGAGGCCACCTGACTCCCCAAATCAAGCTGTTCATGAGGCCAGCGAAACTATATACTGACATGACTCATTCATACTATCTATTACCATACTGTTCATAAGAATGTTCTGATCAGTGTGGGGAAAGGTCCTAGCTGACAGCTCGATTAACTGGTGCTCTTGAACCATGTCGCCCGCTTCCCCTGCCCTGCCTTCTCGAACTCTCTTTTCAACCAGTGTGTTAATCATGAAAACCAGTGCGGTCTATTCTGAATGCCATCTCCCTTGCACTCCCCAGTGTATCCCTGCCCGCCTTTATGGCACAAACGTCACTTGCTTGGCCACCTGTGCCTGTCAAGCTGTCAACATTGAACTGCCAAGCTCATCTGACGTGGGTAACAAGGAGGTCGACATTGAGATTTGTCTGACATGGCTGTTGTAATCGACCTCAGCAAGAACTTGACACCGGTGGAAGAAATCCCTTTCCTCCACTTGGTTGGGGAGCACCACTTGGAAAGAGATTCCTGCCCCTACACCTTTGTTGGCCGCTGCATCCACCACTAAATTTCCTTTGCGCCGAACATGCATGAACGTAACTACCGAGGCCGCTTGAAGAATAGAGAACAGCTCCTCTATTCTACTCTCCCATCTCCAGTTCTGAGAGATCTTAGAGATTGAAGAGCCTACCTGGAGTCTGGTTGCCATAGAAATGATAAGTCGCGAGTCTCCTTCCACAATCAATGGGGACCATCCGATGTCCGTCACCCATTTGAGGCCATGCACCAGACCTTCCAGCTCTGCCAGATTATTTGTGCTGTCACCAAGATCTCCCTAGAAGATCCCCAACATCTATCCCTCATGGTTACGAGATACTCCTCCAAAACCAGCGAGCCCCAGATTCCCTTTTGCTGCCCCATCAAAGTTTAACTTGTATGACCCCGCCTCTCGGGGCGACCAGCAATCCAGGATTTTCCTGGTCTCCAAGTGAGCATGAGTCTCTCCCTGGTAGGTCGGGATCGAGGTGACACCCTATTCATTCAGAATAAGTCATTCCTGGATCTTGGCTTTGAAGTCCTCCGCGGTCCAGGGGTTCAGACTTAGAGTTTCTTTGAGGTGAGTCTCTATGTTGAGCCAAACTTTGTCCGATGGTCGAATTTTCCCTTCAAAAATACGCCCGTTGCGTTCCTTCCATATTTCCCAGACAAGAAACCCTGGGAAGAGCTCCCACATTCGGTTTAGGATTGCATTATTAAAAATATTAGGGGGCCAGTTGGCAATGGTTTCTAATGTATTTCCTCTAACTCGAGCCCATCGTCTGAATCGTTGTTCTCCTCTGTCCCAGAGCTCCGAGGCAAACCAACAAGCTTCGAGGAGATGATCCAAAGTTTCAGGGGCTGAGAAGCATAAGACACAATAAGAGGGCCCTTTCATACCCATTTTGAGGAGGTTATCCCAGGTGAGGATCCCATGACAGAGTAAAATCCAACAAAAGGAAGCTATCTTCGGCCAGAAATTATGGTGCCATATTTTTTTCCATTTTTCCTCCTGCTAGCAGCCCTCCCCACTCTGATGAATGTGAAAAGCCTCTTTGATCGAAAAGGTTCCTCTGTTGGTGTATCCCCATCTGATCACATCCGGGCTTTCCACGATGGGAATATTGTGGCTGGTGAGTTCCTTGAGGAAGTCTTCCAGTCTATCTTCCGGTATCAGATGTTTCCACCATTCTTTTGATAGCCATGTCCGATGGACTTGATCAGGGGCATGGGAAATCCATAAATCCCTGACTTTTTCCTTGCCATGCTGTTGGAGTTGTGTCTGAAGGTCATCCATACCTGCTAGGTCAGCTAACTTCCCTTGCTGTTGCCATGCATCCATCAGGAAGAAAGCTTCTCGGCCATCTCGAATCTCCCAAAAACTATGTTTCTGAACTAAATCTCGATTCTGTTGGGCCATCGTCCAGATGTGAGAACCTGGAGGAGTTTGGTCATAATGAATGAGTTTATTTTTCGGCCAAAGGTGACCATACTTATGATTCCAAACCATGGCCCATGGTTCAGAAGTGTGTGTCACCCAACGCCACTAGATCTTCGCTCCCATCACCTTGTTAATGCTGATCGGATCCCGAAAACCAAGCCCCCCAGCTTCCTTGGGCCTGCAAATCGTAGTCCAGTCCACTAGAGCCCATTTTTGGCGGTCATCAGTGCTTCCCCAGAGGAAATTTATTTGGATGTTCCTTATTTGTTTCAAGACCGCTTTAGGTGCTGAGAGCACCGAGAATAGGTACAATGGCATAGCTTGCAGAACAGCTTTGACCAGAACCACACGACTTGGAAAATTCAGGGCACGATAGGTCCAATGGGTCAGTTTCTGCTTCATTTTGTCTAGGAATTCCTTCCACGATACCTGTTTGATGGTAGACTCTGCTAACGGTGCCCCTAGATATTTCGATGGAAGGGTTCCTTCTGAGAACTCCAGAATGCAAAGAATATTTCTTTTGGCCACCCAGCAGGTGTTAAAGAAGAACACCTGAGATTTTTCTTTATTGATTTCCAGACCATTGGCCAGAAGGAAGAGATCGAGTCCCTTTTTGATGCCTCAGGCTTCCTGGACCGAAGATGGCCCCATCAACATATTGTCATCAACAAATTGTTGATGCGTCTGAGCTGGCTGATTTTCACAAAGATTGAGGCCCTTAATCTGCCCATAATTCTGCATATCTCTGAGGAATCTTCCCAAGCCCTCGGAAATGATTATGAAGAGAAAGGGGGATAGGGGATCCCCCTGCCGGATTCCCCGAGAAGCTGAGAATGGTTGAGAGGGAGTACCGTTGACCACGATGGAGAAAAAAGCCGAAGACACCAAATTGATAATCCAACTGATCCAATTTTCCTCGAATCCAAAGGACCCAAGGACTCCTTCAAGAAAATCCCAATTGAGTTTGTCATAAGCTTTAGAAAGATCAAGTTTGAGCAACATACCAGCACTTTTGTTCTGCTTCAAGGAGTGGATGGCTTCATGGATGAGAATGATGCCATCGAGAATTTTCCTTCCTTCTACAAAGCCTGCTTACTCCGGAGAAATGAGGATGGGAATGAGCGGCTACATCCTATTAGCTATAACCTTCATGATGATTTTATAAATAACATTGCAAAGGGCAATTGGTCGAAACTTGTCGGGATCCTCCGTTCCCTGTTCCTTGGGAATCAACGCTAAGAAAGTTGCATTAAGGGCTTTTAGAATGCCCCTTGTCTTTCTAGAGCTTTCCATGATGGCTAGGAGTTCATCTTTTAACCACTCCCATCCTTCCTGGAAGAAGTTAGTAGTGAAGCTGTCCAGCCCTGGAGATTTGTCCCTGGCCATTTGTTTCACTACCTCCTCCAACTCTGGCAGCTCCACTAGTCTCATTAGAATTTGATTATGTTCCTGCATGATAATCCTGGGAAGATGGCTGTAGATCTCCGTCTGGGCTTGCCTTCTATCCACAGTCGGTTCCTCTAGTAGATCAGCGTAATAGGAATTCAGAGTTTCTTCCATCTCCTTTTGCTTTTCTACCACTGAGCCATCCCCTCTTTTAAGCCTGACAATTATGTTACTTTGACAGTGTTGGAGCGTAGCTTTGTGGAAGAATTTAGTGTTACGATTGCCATCCCAGAGCCATTGGTTCCTGGACTTTTGCTCATAAAGAACCTCCTCCTGCTTCTCTTTGAGATTAAGCTCTTGGAGGAGAACCCATTCTTGATCTTTTAGCTCTGTTGTAGGGCCCTACCTATGTAATTCTAACTGAACCTCCTGAAGGCACCAGTCAAGCCTTTTCTTTTCCTAAAAGATATTTCCGAAGGAATATTTGTTCCACTGCTTTATACGACCTTTGAGAGTTTTGAGTTTTTGCTAGAATCTGTACATGCAAGTACCTTGTCCTGGGTCGATCTCCTTCCACCAGTCTCGTAGCCTGCCCAAAAAACTTGGCTGCATGAGCCATAACTTTTCAAATCTAAAGGGTCTCTATAGATTTTTGACCTGGATGGACCAATCCAAGCTAATCGGCCAATGATCAGACCCCGATGAGGGTAGAACCACGGCCGCCAACTTGCCTCCTACCATCATGATGTCTTCTAAGATGAGGAAACGGTCTAGGTGACAGGAAATGCTATGATCCCCAGCTCTGTTATTATGCCAGGTGAAAATGCTATTGGCCGTGCATAGATCCACCAGGGCCAGGTCCTCTATTGTCTAATTGAAGAGCTCATTTACTTGGGTCAGCCACCGCAGCCTGCCCTTCTTCTCTTCTAAACTTCATATGATGGTAAATTCCCCTCCCAAGACCCAGGGAAGCCCCTCCATTTCCTCCTTGAGGGCATGCATGGAAGCGATAAACTCTATTTTATAGGAGCTTTGCGACGGACCATAAACGTTGGACAGGAACCCTACTTGAGTAGCTCCCACAATCTGAAAAAAACCTGAAATATAGAAATGAGTACTGCGGAAATTCTGAAGAGAAACCAGCTGAGGATTCCAAAGGATGCCTAGGCCACCCGCCGATCCATTTGCGTCGGTAGCCATCTTGTTACATATAGGCCAGGATTTCCTGGCTACTTTTTCCAGATCCTCCCCCGAGCATTTAGTTTCTTGGAGAAAGATGATCCATGGCTGTTCCACCTCTATTTTCCTCTTTAGAATGCGAATCTTTAAAGGTATTTTACAACCTCTTATATTCCAAGAGATAATCTTCATGTACAACTAATTTAGGATTTAAGAGCCAAAGCCGCCTCTATGGTTGGGTACTGGCTAGAGCTGATCAATTTTTGTCCTAGACGTTGGATCCTATGTGTGTTGGTGGGTCTGCCCCGCTTTTCTCCCTTTCCTTTTCGTTTGCCTTCAACTTCCTTTAACAAGCCCTTCTGAATCCCAAGGTTCTTGTTGGTCTTAGAGATAATGATGGCTTTCTCCAGAAGGTTTACCTACTGAGGCGAGATGTCCTTTGGGTTATTGACTGTGAAAGCCTCTTCTAGTTCGTCCAGATCCAGGTCACCTAAGATCATGTCCTCTACCTCCATGTATTCCTCCTCAGTTGTCCTATCTTCCATTATGAGTTCTTGAGTAGGTGCCTTCTCCACCTGCTTCGGGTCCGATAACTTCTCCTCGCTTGCCTTTTGAGTGGCCTGATCCTTTTCTCCATCCCCGAGAGAGGGTTCTTCTTGCAGTGCTGCAAAACGATTTTGGGTTTGAAGTTCTTTATTGATCTCAGGGCCAGAACCAGAACCTTTCTTAGCTGTTCTCTTTCGATTGGTAACCTTAATGAATCCCTCCGCATCCTTACCCTTTGGTCCAGCCGCTGATTTCCCAGGGGATTCGTTTAGGGGACAGTCCCTAAACAGGTGGCCGTGTTCGTGGCAATGGTGGCACCTAAAAGGTAACTGTTCATAGTCAATAGCTTGAATCCAATCCTCATCATTGTGTGTTAAATCAATAGCTTTAGGCAAATCCTGGGATATGTCGAGATACACACACAATCTGGCATATGAAATGTACTTAGCCTACTTTGTCTGCTCTGAGATCTTGTCAAAGTCACCAAGAGTATTGCCAATATCCTTAAGGATCTCTTCTTTCCAGTATTTTGTAGGCAGTGAGTATAACCTTAACCAGACCAGGGAAATGGTCATATTTTCAGTGTCAGGATTGAAGCGCTCTTTCCAGGTACGTAGGTACAGCCCTGCAGAGTGAAAGAAGTATGGACCGTTATCAAAATTTCTCACCCTGTCCTCGGTGTTGAAAAAGACCACTGTGAAAAACCCCTTGGCTCCAAGTTGAAGGTCATAATACCCTTGAGGCTTCCAGGTGGTGTTTATCCACCATATCAGGGCTCTTTCATTCGGCCATAGGCTAATAAACTTCCCAATCAGGACGTGATCCTTTAGGTATTGAACCTCGTCCCTAAAACTCATCGATCTGATCTTCAGCTTTGGCATCACCTTGGACTTTGGCATACATTGTCCGGTTTTCCTCCCTGTCCCAACAGATGCATCCATAGGTGTTGTACCACTCGTCCCTTCTCCTCCCATCCCTGGGAGGTGGTTTTTTGTTGGATCCATCCCCTTTCCTCTCTCGACCTCATTAGCAGAAGATATAGGAGGTGTCTCCACCCCCATGGAGTCTTCTCCCATGCAACCGTCAGGCCGTGACGCGTAGAGAGTGCAGCCCGACCCGATCCAGAGGCTACTCTGCCAACACTAACACAGAACCAGAACCCTAGAATGCTGTCGAAACCTCTCGCCTCCTTCACTCCTCCTTCAGCAAATCATACTCTGAATTTTAATTATCTAACCTTTTTTAATTTTATATACTAAATAAATTTTAAAATATATATAAAACTCTATGACATAATAAAATTGTTAGATACTATAACTTGTGCTATATATTATAACTTTTATTAGGATATATATAATACATAACATAATCTACTCTTTATGTTTTCATTTTGTTATAATATAAAGTCACACATATGAAAATAGAATATAATATATATTATAATTATTATATTATATGTTATTTTATTTTAATATAATAACATAATTTACTGTTTATGTTTTCATTTTATCATAATATAAAGTTATTTATGTTTATTTTTTGTTATAATATAAAGTCACATATATTTTGTGTTTGTATAAATAGTGATATATCATATTATATTAAAATATAATATATATTATAGTTATTTTTTCCAAAAAAAAGTTTATATTTATATTAATTCAAAACTGTTTGTACATTATTTTTATACTTTGCATACTGCTGATTAAACAACCGAAAACAAAATAAGGAAGTGTTTCCAAAAGCTTCATACCTAAAAGCTTGAAAAATTTAACGGATCAAATACTAGGACGAGATAAAGTCAGAGATTAGCTCCTCTTATGCTTAAAAACAGAGTTGTGAAAATGGCAAAACTGTTGTCCTATTAATTTCAAAAAAGTGAAGAGATCAGATTTTTCAGTTAGCATTTTCTGTAGGAAGAGCTAATATATATTATAGTTATTATATTTTATTATAATAATTATAATATATATAGTATTCTATTTTAATATAATATATAATTTTATATTTAATTAAATATTAAATATTAAAATTTTATACTAAATGTGTAAATATATAAAATAAATAATTATTAATGTGAATTATTTTAAATAAGTATAATTTAGAATTTATTTACAAAACTTTAATTTAGATTTACAATTCAAAATTAAAATGTTTTACTTTGTTTTATTTTATAAGTACTTTATTTTAGTACATTTATGCATTCAAAAGTATTCATGTTTGCAGTCATATCAAATATTATTTTTTATTAATTTTAGTTGTGCACATCTTTTCACTTTAACTTAACCATAGTTACATGAATTGTAGTGCAAAAGGTGAGTTGTAAATATAACTTCCACACAAAATGCCATATTTACAATATTTTATTATATATCTTATGGGGCCCATTTAATACCTCAAAATTCCCTTAATGTAATTTGGCTCTTTGGATATGAATTTTGAAGGGCTCTGGTACTCCATCTGTACCCCTCTTTGACATCTTCAAATGAATTTTTTCTCTATAACTAATAAAATAGAATTGAATTGAATTGCCAAATAAATGATTTAAGATGTATCATAGATCAACATACCGTCTTGAATGCAACAAAAAATTGGTTTAAGGTTTCTATTTAGCCTGATTCTTGATAGTTCCATTTGACATCATCCCAACTCTTCTCATTCAACATTATAACCATCTCCCCTTGTGTTTTCATGTAAATCTTGTGACTAGACGATGAAACAATAAACAATGTTTACAATCATATATAATAATACAGCATAATATTTAGAACATAACAAAAATGTTAAGCTCAATAAAAATACTGTGTACCATAAAAAAAACATCAACTTACTTGTCAAATTCATTGCACATTTCCTCCATGGATAATTCACCTGATTTTACCCATGACAATACTTTGTAGCTATTAGTGTTTCATCCTTTACACCTTGTATTGTTCTCCATGGTGTAATAGTCATGTCTTCTGGCAAGTTCTTCACTTTAGGACTTGACTTACCACCGGTCCATGGAACAACTTTACTTTTTTTCACTTTTTGATTTTTTATGCCAATATTCTCCCACAAGATAAATATGTCCTCAATCAAATCCCATGTTTTCCCTACTATGAATGCCAACTGGAAATATCTATTTACAACTCCTATTGCATCACTACCTTTAGCATTTTTTTGTTTCACATTATCCTCTTTAATAGGGATACCTATTTCCAGACAACATTGTTTCCAAAATCTTGCATCAACTTTAGATTTATCCCCACCACATATTTGCAGAAATTCAATGTGGCTAAATCTAACCCTTTGAATAAATGTCATAGTCATCCTATATTCACTATCTTTGTTATGATCCCATGCCAAACTTTGCTTCTACATCTATTAAATCAGCATAAACAATGCATTTCATTGTTTAAAAAATAGGGTTATTGGGGTATTCTTGCATCAACTCTTGTCTTTCCTCTGCATAATGATTCTCCCCAAGAACATAATATTTGTAATGAAAAATTCTTGTTCGATTAAATTCAACTCTAGTAGGAACATATTTCGGTTCAACAAGCATTAGTTAGTCAACCACATGTGCATAGGTATTGTGCCTCAGCAATGCTTTCAAGTTGTGAATATGAAAATGATGTGGTTTTCTAATTCTAAATTGATATTTCCCTTTTGTGGGTCTATAAAGTTTATTCACATTCAAATCAAATCTATGTCCATTGTTAACCAACTTATCCCTCCGCAATCAATCTCGAATGGAATTTTTTGTTGACTTGACAATGCAATCCTCTAGATCAGCACTTGGAGTAATGATTTCCCTACTGCCCCCAGAATTTTCTCTCTCATATTCATGGATAAAATTGGATTCAGAAACATGAGATCTCCTCATTTTCTGTCTTGAAGGGGTTCAGTCTAAATCAACAATGCCTTCATTAGGAATTGAAGCACCCTCAACCATATTTCTTACATGATATTGATTCTTACTGTTACCAACAAGAGGAACAACCTCATTGGAAATAATTTTAACATGTTCACTTAGGTGAGATGAATATTTATATGGAACCTTTCGAGGTACCTGATTTGATTGTCAAGTGCCCTTTCCTCTTTGTGCTTGTACTTCTTCAGTTTGAACATTTGACACTTTCTTTCTTCCTCCTTGCTTCTTGTCCCTTTTGAAGAGTGGAATTAACAACATTCATAGGATTTTCCTCTGTACGGTAAATTTCATTCAACATGTTTAAAATTGACCTAGAAAAATCATGCAAACCAAATGGTATTAAATCTATTACATTGTGATATCCAAGTTATAAGAAAAACAATTTAGAAATAATCTCAATATTGAAACTTACTCTCCTGCTTTCAATATCATGCATAAACCCTTCACAAAAGGGTGTGAAAGTTTATTGAACATTATATTTTGAAACCTTCAAACAATATTGAATTTTGGCAAAGGTCTTCTCTTGTTTCACTTGTGCATAAACAATTTATGTACGCGATATCACACATATATTTCTCAACAATCCCAATGAATGGTAATCTTATTGAAGAAATGGAAATGAAACATAATATAAGTGAATACTATCTTCTTTTCCTTTATATTTTTCGTTCATATGCCAAGAATAATTTATTTTGTCTTCTTCTGCCACATATTTTGAAACCTTCAAACAATATTGAATTTTGGCAAAGGTATTCTCTTGTTTCACTTGTGCATCAACAATTTAAGTACCTGACATCGCACATATATCTCTCAACAATCCCAATGAATGGTAATCTGGTTCAAGAAATGGAAATGCAACATAATATAAGTGAATACTATCTGCTTTTCCTTGATATTTTCCATTCATATGCTAAGAATAATTTATTTTGTCTTCTTCTGCCGCATATTTCCATTCTCTAGCATTCTTGATTTTTAATTCCTCAAAGGTCAAAACTTCATATTGAGGCTCAACATTCTTAAATACCTCAACAGGTTTTTTTCGATGCAATCATTGATGCTCTTGATCCAGAAATGCTCATAGATATCTTTCGTGATTCCATTCACCCTATAGCCAAAATGTAAAAATTTAAAATATAATCAACAAACATTCATAGCTAAAAAAATCAACATCAATAGTCACTATAAATTGTATTTGAAATTTGTTGAAAAAAATTACCCCCCCCCCCAACTTAACCCCCTAACACTAACATTACATTAAAAAAAAAAACCCTCTTAAACCCCCCAAACATTACATTAAAATAAAATTAACAATATTAAACCCCCTCCACCCCCATTAACTACTCCCCTAACATTACATTAATTATTTATTTAAATGAAACCCCCCTCCAACTATCTAAACGCCCTCTAACATTACATTAAAATAAATTAAAAAAAAATTAAAACCACCCGCTAACTCCCTAACCCTCCCCAAAATTACATTAAAAAAATTAAATCCCCTCCTAACTCCCTAAACCCTCCCCCAACATTACATTTAAAAAAAATTAAAACAAATTAACCCCCCAAAAAATATTATATTAAAAAAAAACCCAAAAAACATTATATTAAAAACAATTTTAAAAAATTTAACCCCCCTAAT
>LPNX011180066.1:227020-244069 GCA_001517045.1 Pseudotsuga menziesii | reverse complement strand
GCTCCCTCCACCACCTCCCTCTTCTCCCCCTGATCCCTCCACCTCCTCCATCCTCCTCCCCCCTCCCACGCGTTCCCTCCACCTCCTCCCTCCTCTCCACCTCCCTGCTACTCCCATCTCCTCCTTCGCCCATCCCTTATCCACCCACCACGACCCTCCCACCCTCCAAGACTGCCACTCCTCCCCCTTCCACCTCCTCCGTTGTCGCATTAAAGGCATATCACTCCCTTGGGCACCAAAGGGTCACCCATCACTGGCAATGCAATTCTGAGGGGTGGCCCTTTAGGACCCAATGGAAAAAGGGTCCCCTTAATGGGACGACAAAGGGGGTGGAAGGGGGAGGCGAAGGGGGAGGATGATTGGTCACAGGGAAGGGAGGGCCACGATGGGTGGGAGGATGGGATGGAGGAGAAAGGACAAGCAGATAAGGATATGGGAGCGGCACAGAGGTGGAGGTGCTGGGGGAAGGGAGGGAAGGGGAAGTGGAGCGACAGGGGGAAGGGAAGAGGGAGGAGGTGGAGGGGTACACTGGGGAGGAGGGAGGATGGAGATGGAAGCAACGAGGAATTGGAGGGGCGCATGGGGGAAGAGGAGGGAGTGACAAGGGAGGAGGAGGTGGGAGAATATCTTTGCTCCCTTGGCGGCCAAAGGGCCGCCCCTCATTGGTGGCGCGATTATGAGAATCGTGCCGCCAGTGAGGGGTGTTACGTTGGAACCCAAGGGAGCATAGATCCCCTTCAAACAATGATGGAGGAGATGGAGAGGGGAGGAATAGGGGGAGGAGGGGGGAGGGGAAGGGAGGCAGAGGGGGAGGAAGGGAGGAGGGAGGAGGTGGAGGGAATGGGGAAGGGAGCCATGGGGGGAAGTAGAGGAGGGAGGAGGTGGAGGGAAGGGGAAGAGGAGTGGTGCGGGGGAAGTGAGGAGGGAGGATGAAGGAGGTGGAGGGTGTGGGCAAGGGGATCCACTGGGGGGAGGAGAGGAGGGAGGAGGTAGAGGAAGCACAAAGGGTAAAAGAGGGAAGGGGAAGTGGAGAAGAAGGAAGGTGGAGGGGCACGCGGTGGAGGAGGAGGGAGAAATGGGGGAGGAGGAGGAGAAGGGACTGGGAAAGGAAGAAGGGTGCGGAGGGAGGAGAATGGAGCAACAAGGNAATGGAGCAATGAGGGGAGGGAGAAGGAAGGGAGGTGGGAGGTTTTTCTTTTTAGTTTTTTAATTTCTTTTTTGAATAATGTTTGGGGGGTAAATTTATTTGGGGGGTTTAAATTATTTTTTATTATTTTTAATGTAATGTTTTTTTGAGGGGCTAAAGGGGTTGGGAGGGTTTAGAATTTTTATTTATTTATTTTTAAATGTAATGTTGTTAGAGTTTAGGGGGTTAAAAGCAGGTAGGGGTGTTTAATAATTTTTTATTTTTATTTTTTAAATGTATTGTTATAGAGGAGTTAAGTGGGATAGGGGGGTTTAAATTTATTTTTAAATTTTTTTATGGTAATGTTGGTTGGGTTAGGGGGTTTAGGGGGGCTATATGGAATTTAAGTAGGTTAAAAAGTAAAAATTAAAAATTAAAAATAATCAAAACTACCAATCNTAAAACCATAAAATAATCAATGCCAACTTAATAAAACCATAAAATTATCATTTCCAAATTAACTATAAAACTAACCTATTTATTAGAAACAGAAAAATAACTAACCTTGGAATTATTAGTAAATTTATCCAAATTCAATTATTTATAGTAGGAAAACTAAATGGTTTATATATCCTAAATTATATTTAACATTAATTGTTTTATGAATGTGGGATTAAAAGAAAAGGTAAATAAACATTACTTTATTACATATTGTATATAAAAATATTTACACAAAACTTAACTGGCTTTATATGTATGGGGATATAAATATGTTATTATTTAATACATTGTTTCATAGTTTTGTATATCATAAATTTGTTTTTTTTACTAGTTTTATGAATATGCTTGAAATGTGTGCTATATTTTTGGTGGGATATTTTGGAGGAAAACATTTGAACAAAAATTTTGGACGTAAGTTTTGGAGGGAAAATTTTGGAGAGAGTTGTTTGGCCGGGAAATTTCATTCTCATAGCTATAAGATGGTTGATTGACATTTGCACCATTCTACTTTTTGGTGAGGTCTATGGTAAAAGTTCATTGTCTTCTCTATTAAGATTTTTCTATAATTCTATCCTTTTCTGAGAAGACATGGACTCATCTGAATTAAATTCCATTGTCAATGAAGATTTGTATTGTTCATCTACCTAAGATATTGACAATGCAAGCAATCTAATCAAACATGTTGTTCAACAACTTCCTAATTTTGAAGATTTTGAAGGGAGCAGTAATGAAGGGAAAGAATGTGACGGTGATGATGATGATGATGATGATGAATACATTCCTCCAAGTGGGGATCCTAAAGAAAATAAGCAAGGTGATGACAATTTTCCTCCAAACAAGGACTTTCAAGGGACCAATGATGATTGTCCTCAAAGCGAGGATTTTGATGGGACAAATGATGATTTTGTTGAGCATGCATGCATTGATAATGATGATGGATTTCTTCATAGCAAGGATTATAAGGAGAGGAATGATGATTTTCTTTCAAGCAAGGATTTTAATGGCACCAATGATAATTCACCTCCTAGCTCCAATGCTTTTAATGGGAGAAATGATGATTTTCCTCCCAACGGGTATTTTAATGGGACTGATGATGATTTTCATCCAAGCGAGGATTTTAATGGTACATATGATGATTTTGGTGAGGAAAAAAACATCAATAATTGTGAAGATGATTTCCCCCCAAGCGAGTATTTCAATGGAACTGATGATGAGTTTCCTCCAAGCGAGGATGCCAATGGTAGTGATGATGATTTTCCTTGAAGCGAGGATTTCAATGGAACTGATGATGAGTTTCCTTCAAGTGAGGATGTCAATAGTAGTGATGATGATTTTCCTCCAAGTGAGGATTTCAATGGAATTGATGATGAGTTTTCCCCATGTGAGGATGTCAATGGAAATGATAATGATTTTCCTCCAACCAATGATTTCAATGGCACCGATGATGAGTTACCTCCAAGCAAGGATTTGAATGGCACTAATGATGATTTTCCTCCAAGCAAGGATTTTCTTGGCATCGATGATGACTTTCCTCCAAGTGAGGATTTCAATGGAACCAATGATGACTTTCCTCCAAGCGAGGATTTCAATGGAATTGACGATGATATTCCTCCAAGCGAGGATTTCAATGGAATCAATGTTGATTTTGTTGATGATGAAGCCACCAATGATGAAGAAAGTGATTCTCCTTGAAGTAAGGATGTTACAGGAACTAATGATGTCAATGTTGAATCTTAAGAGTTCCATTTAAGTGAAGAATTTAGTGGCACCAATAGTGTTTATGGTCACATTGATATATCCACAAGTGATTAAATTATTACTGATCATGACAATCATTTTCAAACTGAATTTCGTGATCATATTTTCAATGAGGGGGGTCATATTCCTCATAATGAAAATATTTATTCTAATGAGGTTGTTGTTGCGGGAAAATGAAAATATGAACCCAAAATTCGATGGCATATATGTCTGATTTTTGACATTAATATGTCGACAATCCGACTAGCCTCATCTTTTAAAAATGTCGGTTGATTTTCGTCGGACCTTCGACAGCAAAATGGTCTTGTCAGCTCTCTGATGATGACATGTCGTATATTCGGCAAAAAATCTCTTAATATACACATCGGATATGTGACACATGTGTGTCGGATATTCGAACACATATCCATCGGTTAGTTGACCCAAAATACTTTACAAAAGGAATGTTATCCAATGAAAAACCCCTCGGCTAACCACGCCCAATAATTTACAGACTTCCGGATATCTGACGACATTTGTTGTCGGTGGTATGACATACTCGTTGAAAATTCAATGACATAACTGACACATATATAAATAAAACAGAGGAAAACCGATGGCATTTGTTGTTGGTGGTATGGAATACTCATTGGATATCGTGGGAAGGGTCATTGGATATCCGATCACATTCAAGAATTAAAAAAAGAAAACCAGTTCTATGGTATGCGGTAGGTCATATCACTCATGAAACCTTAGTGTGTGTTGTTTCTTACCTTAAATTGTGATACTATGTCTCTATTGATGTTGTGAGCATTTCTCATTCCATTATGATTCCTTAAAGTAATAGATGAAACTCTATTAGGTTTACCTTGTAGTATTGTAAGGTGCTATTTGGAATTGGTGACATGTTGATATGGTGGTGCATTCGGGTTATCTATGCATTCACAAGTTCTACACCAAATATGTATGTAGCTCTTATTATATTTATGATCATCCTTGTGGGGTGAATTCTCATGCAGTGATGTTGTTATAGTTTATTTTGAACTACATTCTTGATCTCATGTCACCATATTTTATATAGTCCAGATTCAAATTGCGACCATGTGGTGTTGCATATAAGCATAATGGTTTTATGTGTTGAGCATGAGGTTTCAAAATGCTCTTTTAGCTGATGAATATGAGATGATATTAATACGAAGAGATGATGGATATGAGTTGATATTACTTATAAGAGTTCATTGATTATGGTGGTGAATACTCGACACTAAACCCCACTCCTTTATGCCTTGGTGAGATATACACCTATGTGATTTGCAGTTAAATTTGATATTTTCCACTTATGCATCAGTGGATTTAGCTTCTACAACCAAGTGATCTCCATGCAATGTATTCCTCTGCACCTATACATCTTTTATGTTTTCTACACCTCCAACCTAGACTTAAGTTGCTAGACTCCTTGATTGTGACTAAGGGTTAGTCAAATATTGAAGTGGGGGGGAGACTTTCAAATTTATAAATAGGTGTATGGACTTTAGGACGATCAACTTTTGTTGGGATGAATGGTGCAATGGATGGGTTTGGAGTTTATTTTAATATGCTTAAGTTAATTTTTATTTTGAGATAAGGCATGCATGGCTAAATAATTATAAACATAAGCATTAGTTAGCATAAAATATATATAGGATATGAATTTGATGTGGGATGATCATATAGCAGTGTGTTTATGATACATGTTATTCATATATCTCATATCAAGAATAAATTATATCTTCTTATATATTTTAGCAGCATCAATTTAAACATGGTAGTAAATGAGATGGTGTCTGAATGTTTCCAATAGGACCACATATCCTCTTGGATACTTTTTCAAGACTCAAGAATAGTGGCATGTTTATTTTAAATGGGTTGGATCCATAAGGGATATGCACTAGTATGAATTGCCATAATATCCATAGCATTTTCATTGAAATATTCCAAATAAAATGATTACAAAAAAATGTGGACAACTAGTACAATATGTCATACCTATAGAGCAATAGATGTTGGTTTCAAAAATTGTACAACATCACGTTGATCATTAAATTTTGTAAGTTGTATAGTGACCCAATCACATAGGTCTCTATGACCATTTGCTCCAAGCTTGACACCCCTCAATGATGAAGCTATATATGGGACGTGCCACACACCATGTCAATATATACTATATATGTTCACATGAATATACTCATGTCGATAAGACAACGTGTTACTTTAGATAGCATACTAGTTTATCAAGTTGTATTGATGCTTCTTATGCTTACAACTTAAGTGGTAGAAGTTTTTATATCTTGCACCAAATATGAGTAATCATGGGAAATTAAGATAATACCAAGAATTGGAAAAGATAAAAAACTAGAATCTCGTTTACAAGAAGTGGTGACATCTTGAACTTACCCTTACTTGTTCTTTTGTTAAACCTAGAGATTTATAGTTAGAATCCTCTCAAGATTCTCAATTTGGATGGAAATACCTCGTGCAGGGTCCCTCACAACTACATCATATTACAAATATGATTATTACCATGAAAAATGATGATAAGAGATAGAACAAATATTCCAAAACTGTAAAGGATACATTATTTTTCTAACAAACTCGTGAATTAAAAAACATCACCAATTCATTTATTGCCTTATCTTGTAGAACAAATTAGATGAAATCTAACAAATGTAATAAATTTTGTTCATCCTAGTTCCATTATAAATAAGAAATGCAAAGATTACATTCTAGCATTGTACTTGTTGCAACAAGTATAGTAAGGTCTTCACTCAAAGAATTATCTAGAAATGTATCATAGCGAGAACTAAAACCCTCCCAAATCCTAGAATGACGCACTTTTACATTTGGCATAAACTGGTCAAGGACCCATGCCTCATGTGAACTTCCTAATCTCTTGAATACAAGTGATTTAGACTATGATCACCCTAAACTCTCTTGTTATTGGTTTTCATCTTGTCTCTATCACACTTATGGATTCTCCCTATAGTACTGCACCGAAAAATCATCTCTAATACACTTTTTAGGTTGTAATGTTGTACTACCTTAACATTGTTTTTCTCCTTGTTTATTATAGGGATTAGGGTTTGTTAGTTGGTTCAATTTCATCCTTGCGGTCTATTATGAACCTGAACATGGTATACAAGAGAGTGTGGCAATACCTTTCTCACTTTTCTATTGGTTTATGCCCACAACTAGGGTTTATGTCCTAGCTGCAACCCTAGGGTTTATTGACCTAATATTGTGTTGATTCAATGGACATTGATAAAATTATCTTATCAATCTTATCTTTTGTCACACATAGCTACATGCCCATGGTTTATTGCTAAACATTTAATTGATTAGTGATATTCTTGTTGATGCTTAATTTCATTTTATTTTACCCTTTCTCAAACCGTCATAAGTATTCCATGTCTTGATTTCCTTACTATTTTATTTTGAACATCATCTTTCCTTAATCCATTTGCGAGTTCATTACATCATTTGTATCTCTAAGATGCATTTGCCTTGAGTCTGTGTAGATTTATTTATGCAAGCAAGGAAGGAACCAAGGTTTTGGGGGAAAAAATTAGAGGACACTTGAAGTGTTAATGTTTGACTCTTTTTGTGAGATGGAGATATACCCTAGGAAATGTGACAAAGAAACCCTAGAGGATACTTGGAGATCTTTGCTTAGAGAGCTTGTGTGAGGCATGCTTAGTGAAATAACAAAAATGGACTTGATGGTGTTGGTGTTAGCTTGTTGTAGAGCCTTTGGTGTGGCTAGAGAGCATGGTGGGTAGACAAAAATGCAAACCACCAAGGAAGGTTCCAGGTTGACCATAGCCATTCATTGAGCTCCTCTTTGTTTTGAGAATAATTTAATATTCTCTACTAAACATGAGCAACCATGTGAAGGTGGAATCTATTATGGCCCCTCCCCCCCTCACACCACTCTCAATTCCCCATACATAATGCATGTACTTGAAAAAAATTATGTCCAAACATGCATATTTAATCATAAAGAAACATTTACCATTCACTCAATAAAAGTTAACATTCATTCAATAGGGAAAAAATATGCATGACATTACATTATCAAAAATAATTTCATAGTATTTCTTCAGTCAATTCTTTCTATTTTTTTTTCTCTTTACAAAATCAAGAAGAAACTCATCGTTTCGAACTTGTTGTTCAGTTCTTGATGGTTCATCAACTTGTAATGGATTTCATGGCAAGGGGTCCAAATTTGCTGCATTAATTTGAAAATGTTACATTGATATATTATGGTATTATAATGATAAGTATTTCATTTAAAAAAACATTACAAAGGTTTTTTTTACCTGATGTGGCCACATTATGTACTTCATATTCTTGTACTCTAGGCTCAACCTGTATAGTGTGACCCTCTACATGCTCTGCAGTTGAAACATGGAAAAGTACAATTAATGCTCACCATCTGCAATGCAATATTAAAAATTGTAGCATATGAATAAATTCATTACCAAGGTTTGAAGCATTATCTTCAATTGGTTGTTGTCCATCTTTGACATTGATTGGATTGTTGCTTTCCTACTCAAAACAAAGTCAATATTTTATGGAGATTTTTTATAACAAATAGATTGCACAAGTGATAAATATTCATTAAACTATATAGATTTTATATACATGTGTGCAAGATGGATCACTAGAAGATTGTGTTTTCCCATACAAGATTATTTGGCATTCAAGAACAACTCCAAAGTCGTGCTGGAAGCCAACCTTCAATCTTACTCAGTGAGCACTTCTTTGAATCGTTCGAATTGCATATTTGCATAACATCATGAATTTACCTTTTGCGGTGCAATAAAACAAAAATAATTTACAATTTATTATTTGGATTCATTATTGGTTTTTCGATACTTACAATTCATGCCGCTAAATTTGAGTAACCACTAGGACCAATCTTGTGCTGACCAATGTTTCCCTGTCTTTCCTTTGTGGCCTTTGATGTGTTAGACAACCTATGAAAGTGTTGAAATATGTTAGATGTTCCAAATTTGATATATAAATTAATAATAATAAGGTTTAGAATTACATTGTGAAAAGTATTACATACCTTCCTGTGCCTAGCGGTATCTTTCCTTGTTTTCTCAGAGCCATCTCCTTTCCATCTTCCACTAGGGATTTCCACTCTCTAGCTGGAATAATTGGAGGGCGCTCATACTCATGAAAAAACACACAAACAAAATGTATACATGTTACTTTGAAGTAGGTCCGGTATCATCTACTACTAGGGAGGTTCCCCTTACAACACCCTGCTTCAAAAAACATAGAAAAAATTATCGAAATGAAACCAAAATACTCACGGAAAAAACTTAATAAGAAAACATTTTGACGTATTTAAATAGTACAATTACAATCAGGTATACCCATTGCCCCAAGGCTGTTGTAGTCTGATCAACAATCAGGTGGTTTCCCCAATCAAGACTCTGAAACAAATGTACAAATAACATTATATAAACCAAACGGATATATATAAATATAGAAAATTTAAACAAAATTATAACAATAGAGTAATGAAAAATCCTTAAGAGGTTAAATTAATTAATTAAAGGTTGGGTAGATTGTTAGATGTACCACTCCCATAGTGACCATGTTTGTAACTACTTGAGTCAAATTGTAACAAATAAACAAATATTCCCCTACATCTATTGATTTAATGGCACATAGAAAAACATGACTTTCGTCACACCCCTCAAATATGCGGTTGTGTTGCTTAATTGTAGACCTTGTTTTTGTACTATTTATAAACCCCACAATATTCCCTATGGATTTTGGCCTTTCATCAATGTAAAACATTTCTCCTTTATTTTGATCTTTTTTCTTTCAACTATAAATAATTTGCTTGAAATCTATATCTACGCATACTTCATGTATATTGGACCAAGCGCATCCAATCTTTGTATTTGTAACAAGGTCCAACATACTCCATCAATTATGTACGCCTGTCGTAACTGACCTTATGCCATCCATGCAAAACAAACCTAAACCATGTAATGATGATGGTGCAATTCGATATATCCTCTCGTTCACACAAAAATATTTGTCTAGTTGAGGAAGATCCTTGGTTACCCATTGTTTCACTAGATGTTTGTACCTACAGGGCACCTTGATGTCGCCTATTGTCTCATCATCATAGGAAGATGACCCCCCTTCAGCGAGAAAAAATTCCATGTGTTAATAGAATTTTCTTCTGATCTTTTGATATCTAGTTGATATAACTCATGTAGACCAACATGATGTCTCACTTTCATATAGTCTTAGTGAACTCCCCTTGCTCGAGGAAGAAAGATCTGACAAATACCTGTTTGGTTCTACTTGCACCATGGGAAAAAATTCCATATATAAGGACCATGTTAGGTATGCATAATTCATATTAGAGAATTACAAGGCATTAAGGCATGTAGTTCTCCCCCAATCTTGAAAATGCATATGTTGATTAGTAAGGGATTTTTCCTTTAATTGTCTAGCATGTTCAAAATTAGAAAAAATGGTCAAAAATAATTTTGAATGCCTCGAGTTCGTATAAGAAGGACCATATAGTACTGAATTTTATCAGCATCAAAGAAAATATAAATTATAATCACATATATTACACCACCTACAACAAATTCTAAGAATGACCAAGCACAAATCATGATAGAGCTCAGAAAAACCAATGCCCTCTCAACCCAAGTGTCCTAAGTACTCATCATCCTAAGGCATGTTAAGCGGTCCCAACTCTTGCATTGTTAAGTGACCTCCCTTATGATTCCCAATGCTAGTCCTCTCAAGGTGTATCCACTTCTCATGCAAACAAGACTAGATACGATAACCATGTCATAAGGTAGTGTGTTAGTTTAGCTCCAAGTCCAGTGTTAAACAAAGATCTATATTCAACACCTACTCCCAATCAAAGGAAATTTCACTGAAGAAGCTAGGAATAGTGTTGGGAATCCAAATGATAGAAGAGGAACAAAATTTCAATATCATGATGAAAACCTTGCAATCTTCCATCCAGATCCACTTTTCCTAGAGAGGTGCTTCATGATGATGGGGTCAAATCCACAGTACCATATGGAGGCTTGGCATGATCTAAGATGGAAGGAAACAATGCATGATGAGATTGATTTATTTCAAGAATAAAAAACTTGGAAGCTTGTCTCCTTACCTCTTGGGATAATGCTAGTTTAGTGTAAATATATCTACAAGACCAAGCTAGTAGTTGATGGAACCATAACCAAGTACAAGGCTCAGTTAGTTACTACCTTAAACTCACCTACTAAATCATCCTAAACCAAACTTTCTTAGTGTAACATAGTGTACACCCACCTAAACCATTGACCCATCCTTACCTTTCCCATGCCAACAAACCTACTTAACACAAGAAATTTAGACATTGAAAATGTTGCTCACTTCAACAATTATGAAATTCCATGATGATGCTCAACCTTCCTCTCACTTCTTGATAAGACAGTGCTTATCCAAAGGGAATTCTAAAAAATCACCATCCAATATTTTTCAAATGTGCTTATTTGTATGTGACACCACCTTGCAGCATGTGCATGGTGATCTATGTGGTCATTAACGTACCAATTCCTCTATGGTCACAAGTGTTTTCTAATTTTTATTGATCATTTTGAAGAGGATTTTGGTTCATATAATTCTTTAGATATGATGATCAAGTGAGAGCTTCCAACCCTTTTCAATGCAAGATTGAATTGCACCATGGCTCAAGTAATGCTAGTTTGTATTAATAATGAGTTGGTGATTTACTACACATAACTCATATGGTACGACACCTTTCTTTTGTATTTATTGCATTTTGGTTTTTATTTATTTCATTTTATATAAATATAAAGAGAAGGCAGTAAACCCTTTTTAGTGCAAGGTTAAGTTGCATCTCATGCCTCAAGTGAATGCTAGTTTGTACCAATGAATAGTTGGCAAATTGTTGTACACAAATAATACTTAGTTACATATTTATTTTGTTGTTTTTCTAGTCTCTCACATTATGCAAAGTTTGCATAAGTAACTAGAAAGAAAAAAAGGGGTTATTTCCTTTGTTTAAAAAATATAATTACCTTGGTATCTCTAATGATCAATAGGTAACTAATGGTTATCATGTACACAATCTTGGTCTAGAACATCTTACTTGGGATTGCATACAACATACCATTTTTATTTTTTTCTACCATAGTAGGATATAGAGAAATTATCGATACATCTCAACAACCACTTTGTCTTAATTCGCTTTCTCCTCAACAACAAGAACCAGGTGTGAGGGTAGTTGTTGAGGGAGGCATACAATGTCATTCTCCTTGTGTAATTTTGATAATAAATAATAGTAGTCTTCACTCTCTCTAAATTCCCTATTACTAATCTATCCCTACAAACCTAATATAACCATAGAAACCCTAGAAATCTATTCTAGTCCTAGAAACTCTAGAAACATGATATTTCCCAATATACACTAATCTAACCCTAAAAACGTAATATAGAAACCTAGAAACCCAAGATAGGCCATATTCACTAATTTATCTCCCTCCTTTAAAAATCCTGAATCTTTTTTCCAAATTGATGTAATGGATATAATCAATTTGAATCATTCTTGTCATCAAGAACTACGTGGAAATAGAGAGTTGTAGTTGATTGTAAATATCAATAGAAATGTCGATAGCCCCTTTACTAGAAACAACTACTAAAAAGAGGTAAGGGGTTTTGAAAAATAATCTTATAGGCCTCCTCTGTATGTAGTCTTAGATTATACACCTATGGGAAGGGAAGACCATGATTTATCATGAAGAATTAAAGATGCATTTCACACAAAAATGGCATCCAACCAAACTCTATAGAACATTTTGTCAAATTCTAAAATTTCAAGTGAAGTAAGTGTGGGTACTGACCGGTTTTGGAGGCATTGCATCATTTGTGGATTCTCAACATCCTCAATGACCTCCTTGAATTCATCTGTGACCTCCAAAACCTCCTCAACCTCCTCTATGAACTCCTCAACCGCCTTTACCTCCTATGTGAACTCCTCGAACTCCTCGACCTCTTCTGCGAACTTTGTGGTGACCTATTCAAACTCCTTAACCTCCCCAACCTGCTCTATGCAATCCTTCACCTCCTATGCAACCTCTGTGAAGACCTCTACGACCTCCTAGATCCATCTATTATGTGAACTTTGTGACCTCTACGAGCTCTGGTGAGAGGGAAGATGGAGTGTTGGAGCTCAATCTAAATCCTCCCAAAGAAGAGTGTTGGAGCACCTATCAAACTCGACTTATGGATAGGTATTGGAACCCAACGAGCGCTATCTATCTATGTATGGTGTTGGAATGGAATGGATATGTCAATAAAACCCGTGCTTAAACCTCTAATCCGCATTATTATATCGTTCCATGTAATAAGCTCATAAAACCCTCTAATATTTATTAGTAGCTAAGGGTTCATAGTTAGGTTGTATGGGTATAGATTAAAGGTTAATAGTTAGGGGGTATATATAGAATTTAATGGTTCACAATTAGGGGGCATGGGTATAGGTTAGGGGTTCACATCCAGAGTTATTCCTTAACCCTATAACTCCTAAAAAATTAGGAATATATTATAAGAATGGATCTTAAGAGAATATAACACAATAGTAAAAAAATAAATCCTTGTTTTATATACATTTCATAAATAGATAGGTAGGGTTTTATGTTATTCCTTAACCCTATAACCCCTAAAAAATTAGGAATATACTATAAGAATGGATCTTAAGAGAATATGACACAATAGTAAAAAAATAAATCTTTATTTTATATAATTTGGGATAAGGGATAATGGGATTATGGGTAGAGACTAGGTCCTCATAGTCAAAGTTTTTTGTAGAACCATCCAACCCTAACCAACTATGATCTTAAAAGAGGAGATTGTGTAAGGAGATAGCTAGGGTCTGGGTTAGGGATAAGGGGTTAAGGGCTATGTAGTTAGGGGTTAATTTACAACACATTAATTAATATCTAGGTGTGGTTTTTTATGCTCAAATTGTTAGTGTTAGTCATGTTTGAGTCTAGAAACCATCCCACAACGTCAATGCATGTGTCTAGTCTAACCATGCCAAATTTCAGTCCAAGCAAGCAAAGATTTAAGCATGCACCCATCCACTCAAACTACAATGCAATATACTACACCATGGATATCATGGTCATCATAACCAAATCAGACAACTCATTGGTCCCCAAAATGGAGAAATAATTACCCACATAATTACTTCCCTCAGCCACAGTTTCAGCAGCCACAACTGCAACTCCTTGCTAACCCTGCGCCAATTAATGTACCTTTATGACCTCATCTGCCTACTCAACCTAATCCTAACCTCAATAATAAGGAAGTGTGGAAAATTGAACCATTTAACATGCCATATTATTTTATCATGAAATGAATTACATTTATGCTCTTGAAGGGTGGTGAAACCCATTGTCATTGAGGATGTTCCATCCCCTATGACTAAAGAAAGAATCCCTGAATGGGTGGAAATCCCAATCGGTATAACAATCCCTGTTCTCAAGGATGTTGAAACACATGCTGAAATGTTAGTTTTTCATCTCATTTAAGCTAGCATTATGATCTTAGGATCTTTTCACTGAGAGAATAACAAGCACAGCAACAAAACACAAGCACATCACAAGAGACAAGAGACACAAAGAGTTTTCCTCGGGGAAACCATAAAGGAGAAAACCCCACAACTTCCTCTAAGATAGAATCAACACCAAAACAGTAAGAGATCTCCCAAAACAGCAGTAGTCTTCTGTCTTCTGTCTAGTCCCAAAATTTCCTTCTCCAGTAGTGCGCCACACTTGGGAGAGAAAGTGATGTATTTCACGAGTGATAAATAGAGAGACTATCACTCTCTATTTATATTCATCCATTCACTTGAATTGCCTTTTCACACATAGGCTCAACCTAATAATTACTACTCGAGCCTACACCTTAATTAGTGTATAATAACTCAAGTTCCCCGAAACTGTGGGGACTTACCTAATGACTTTATATGACTTGATTACATTATTAATCCTCCCGATCGGAACATTGGGGCATGACCACATGACTCAAATACATAATAGAGACATCCTGGAATAAACATTGGGTTACAATATATAAGATACATAGAAGAATACATTTCAAAGTTACATATACATCAACACTCCCTCTTAACTAGGAAGGTATTCTTTCGACACAATTTTCAGCACTGGTCTTCTTCTCTGTATCAACTGGATCATCTCATCTTCAAGTCATCTTCGTTTTCAAGTCATCTTCATCTTCAAGTCATCTTCATCTTCAAGTCATCGTTGGCTCTGGATCATCTCTCGATCTGGATCATCATCGAACATCATCACTAGATCTGGATCATCTCTCGATCTGGATCATCATCACTGGACTGGATCTGGATCATCACTCGATCTGGATCAACACTGGTGCTATCTCATGATTCTTCTTGTCATAGTAAGTTCTACAGAGCCAGCCCTTTTTCATGCTAGTTGTAGGCCAACCCTCATGTAAGTCTTCACCCAGCACTTATATCTGACCTGCTCGTCAGAAAGGCACGCCCAGCACTCACATCTGATCATGTAGTAAACTACAATCCCATCAGAAAGGCCCAGCACTCACATTCACCAGTATGATAGGACACACCTACTATCATCTGTGACAAGGCTCAACACTTACATCCATCCAGGCGGGAACACATCCTGCTCACAATGATGGAAGGGCATGCACTCATATCTGATCATGAGGGGAACACATCCTAGCAATCATATCAGAATGGCCCCTAGTCCTCCTCGACTAAGCTACTTGGTAACTGACCAGGCGCCTCCATTCTCCTAGAGAATGGCAGTTGCCCTTACATCCGACCTGCTCGTCGAAATGGCCAACACTCACATCTGACATGGAAGGAACTTAATCCTTTAGCCATGAACAGAATGGTTCAGCCCTTACATCTGATCAAGTGGGAACACATCCCTCTATCACATTAGAATGGCTACTTAGTTCTTATACTGAGTGTTCCTGGTAACTGACAATGGCAATTGCTCTTACATCTGTCCTGCTTGATAGAATGGCCAGCACTCATATCTGACATGGAAGGGAGCAACCCTACCACCATGAAAAAATGGCTCAGCCCTTATATCTGACCTACTCGTTAGAATGGCTATGGATCTCAACACTCATATTTGACATGTAAGGAACCAATCCTCTCACCATGATAGAATGGCTCAGCCCTTACATCTGACCATGGAAGGAACCAATCCTCTCACCATGTCAGAATGGCTATGGGTCTCATCACTTTCTCTGGGAGGAAGCCTCGATCTGGAGAACACCAAGTCTCTCTCTGAAGTACTCGAACTTCATCCTAGCCAATGGATTCGTCAATACATCAGCTATATGTTCCTCCTTCGCAACATACAAGAGCTTCACTGCTCCTCTCTGCACCATATCCTTGATATAGTGATACTTGATCTCGATATGCTTCGACCTATCATGAAACACTGGATTCTCTAACAACTTCACGCAACTCTGGTTGTCACAAGTAGCATCTAACTAGAGATCAAATATATCAGACAGTAACTTCCGCAGCCATACTGCCTCACAACAAGCTGAACAAGCTGCGACATACTCTGCTTCAGCTGTACTCAGTGCCACACAGGATTGCTTCCTGCTAAACCAAGAGATCACACCTGATCCCATACTGAAGCAACATCCTGAAGTACTCTTCCCATTGATGGCACTGCCTGCCCAATCTGAATAAACATAACCCTCCATGTTAATATTCTGATTCGCATCATACTTGATCCCATAATCAATTGTACCCTTCAGGTACCTCAAAATATGCTTTGCAACAATCAAGTGAACACTTCTCGGATCTGTCAAGTACAGGCTCAAGGTGTTCATAGCAAAGCAAATGTTTGGTCTCGTGTTTGTCAAGTACATCAATGACCCAATCATCTGACGATACATCGTAGCATCAACCGACTCTGACGAAGCATCACTTAATAGCTTCAGGTTAGATGCCATAGGTGTGGTCATGCAGTCCATCATCCTGAATCTCTTCAGGATCTCTACTGCATACTTCCCTTGTCCAAGGAAGATCCCATATGTACTTTGCCACACCTCCATGCCTAGAACAATAGTGCATCGACACATAATAGGAGCATCACTGGTCTTTTGTCTTCAACCTTGAAGCAAAGGTTGAAATCCACTTTACTCTCAGTAAAGCCTAGAATCATCAATAATATGCCCATCATGTCGTACCATGTCGAACCTCAGGATCTTCTGCAATCACTCCCTCTAAAGCGGAGCATCATACTCCCTCTGTCTTCCGTACTCTATGCACTGAAACATTCTGTACTGGAGTGACAAGTAGTATCCATCTAGGATCACTGGATACTAAGATCCTCTATCTTGAACTTCTTCAAAAGTTCATCTTGCACCCATCTGTGAGCTTTTCATCCTCTATCAACCTTGTGGAAAAGGTTAAGATATTCATCAAGCTCATGATGTATGTGTTATCCCATGGGTGTCTTCTGAACTCATACAAAGCCTTCTTTCATTTGCAGACATGATTATGCATGTCATGTGACTTCACTTCTATTAGCTGTAAATGTTTCTTTGTG